>PISX010021635.1:0-33261 GCA_004024625.1 Mellivora capensis
TTTTTTTTTTAATATAACCTCATTTTTAGGAAAAGGCAGCTTCAGAGGAAAATTCCATTATGCTATTTTTGGTGTCTAGAATCTGAGTTTCAAAAATGTTTATTTTGCCTCCTTCCTCTGCTCAAAAGCAACATAAGAATGCTACGGGAAGTTGGTGGCCTGTCGTCTTGGAGACTTGTTTTATTTGCTGGTGGAAGTGCACAGGTGAATTGAGCCAGCAAGCACTTTCTCCCCTGGGGTTTGTCAGACTAACTGAATGTGGTTCTCCTTAGTGGGCACCTTTAGCTGACATGGAGTGCAGCTGTGTCCTCTGGGTCCTGTTGGATTTGGTGACTGAAGCTGTTCCTGGAGGAGGGGGAAATTGTTGATCTCTATTACACCTGGATGCCTGTAGCTGTGTCAGGATGCTTTTGTTGAAATAAATGTCTTTCCCTCCCATCTCTGCTGGAGGTCCATAACCTTGTTCCAGTAGTGACTCTTGTCTCTGACCTTTTTCTTAGGTCCCCAGAAGGCCTCATGAGGCTTTTAGGTTGCTTTATGATATTATAAACCTAGAGGGGATCTTTAGTCTCAGGTAGAGCTAGAATCAGAGGTCATGGCAGGTACAGATTGACCTTAAGAGCAGGTATTTTTGCCTTTCCTCCTGACTGGTCAGTCCTTTTCATCTTGTTTGGTCTTGTAGTATTACATAACCACTGTAGGGAGGAGAGGACTCCTAGGATTCACCCATTTTTCCGTGGACCACACAGCCAGAAAGAAAAGGATCAAAGAGAGAGAACTGATTTGAGAGCATGTGGCCTAAAGCACAAGGCCTTTTTAAACTTGTTGCCAGACCCAGAGTGTAAGTCTGATCCACACAAAGTAGCTCTCTAACCCTGGGGTGAGTACAGAGTGGGCAGAGCTTCTTGGACCTTTGCTAGCAGGCCCACACTTAGTTCCCTTTAAAGCCTCCCTTGGTTTTGCCATTTTGGTTTTCTCCTAAGCATGAGGTCTGACTTCTTTTGTCTTCTGTTCCTCAGCCCTGCAGAGGCAGTTCTGGCCCTGGGGACAGCTCTTTCTTCAGATGGCAAACTCATTTTCTCTCTAGCAGACCAGAGGGACAAGGTGTAATTCAACCCCTTTCTCCATCAGACACTGCTGCCAGGGGGAGACAATGAAGAAAGCGATCTTTGTTGCTCCCTGAGTAGGACCACGAACCTGGCACCTGCTTTTGTTACTGGCTTCTTAAGTCACTGGAGACATTTTTGCTGTCTTCCTGGGTCAGCAGCTGCTTTGGAGTAACGGTAGCAACTGGCCTCAAAGAAAATGGATGTATTTATATGAGGAGAGTTACCTTTCATGTCCCTGAACCTCTTGTCTTTAGGGCTGGTCTACAGAGTGAGCAGTTGGAAGTCAGCTGTGCCTTCAGTTGGACCACCTATGACCCTCATCTTCCCTGAGTCTGAGCAGACAGATTGATTCCTTTTTTGTTCTGCTCTCTATCCCGTTAGCCTCTGAGTTCTGTGTTCCCAGCACCTAGGTTGGTGCCTGGTGTGTGGTGAGTAGGCAACAGATGTATGTAGAATGAATGGCTAGGTGAATTTCTAGAACTGGCTGTCCAGGTTTAGCTTCCCTCACCCTGACGTGGGGGTGCCTGGGGGAGAGGGACCTTTGTTTTTAGAAAGATTGCTTCGAAAGAATTATGGAAGTCATTGACTCGTAGAGGGGTTTGGGGGGACTATGTGAACTCCAAGGTAGGGCCTTTTCTTTCTTCATCAGCCTAGAACTTTCTCCTCAGTTGTAATTCTCTAGTGGAAGACTTGTCCTCATGTTTTAGGACTTATATCCTGAACCTGACTCAGGCCTTCACTCCATCAAGGTTCTGGTGTCCCTGAGCCTGGGCAGGGCAGGTACTCCTTTTTAACTGTCATCCTGTCACTAGAGTGGGCAGCCCGAAGGACTACATCTCATGCACTGTCCTCTGCACTTCCTGATCTGCCTGCTTTCAGTCAAGTCCACTCTGTTCCGAGGTGTCTGTGTGTGTGTCAGGGCTGTTGGAGACAGCGGGGCTTTCTTCCCCCTCTGTCAGCAGCTGGCCAGAGAGTGCCTATTAGACTGCCAGATTCTGAGCCTTTCACATTGTTCATCTCTGTCTGGAACTTTGGGGAGCCTCCCTTCTGCCACCTGAGGTTTCGTCCCACTCTTCGCCATGTGAGACCTAGGAGGATAAACCATGAAGGACCACAAAGAGCATGTAGAGGTATTGGACTCAGGTGCTTTGAAATGCTCAGATTTTGAGGAAGAGTCCCTGGACTGCAAGAATGCAATTGGGATTGAGGCTGCTGCCCCCCTCCCCTTTCTCAAAACCCTGGAGTTGGAACCGTCTCTCACTCCTTAATGCCAAACGTCCTTGTTTTTGTTTAATTTTATCTGATAAGATGTTATTAAACAATTTCAATGGTGAAACACACAGAGGAAATGACAAACTAGCATGTGTTGTCTTTTAAATGCACTTAGTTCAAGTGGCTATTTTAAAAGTCAACTTTTCCTTCTGTGAGATTCCTGTTGTCTGGGCTGCTTTGTTCCTTTGGGTGGGAGGAGTCTTGGAATAGGATTTTATAATGGAGTTAAAGCAAGAGGACCCAGCTTGCCCTGGCTAACTGATCGTTCTTTCACATTCTTATATTCACATTGCACTATGTTAATTGCTTTCAGATCATGACACAGGACGGATCACAGAGATCAGTTTAGAGGTTATCTACCTGTGGTTCATTGACCCCTCTCCACTTGTAAACAACAGTCTGTATGTAGGTGAATATGTGCCTTTTTCTAGGGAGAGTATCCTTGGTTTTCATCAGATTCTCATTAGAGTTTATGACCTAAAAAGAAAAGAATAACTAGTGTTTCATAGGAATTTGGGGCTCCTGCTCACGGAGCTAGTTCGTGACAAAGTTGGATCTTGAGATAGACTCTGGAATCCAGGCATTTTGACTCTACAACCCAAATTCTTTGCACTGTACTCTATTATCCATTCTCTTCCTGGAGAAATAAGTGCAATAATGCCAGGAAACAGGCACACGATCTGAACTGATATTTAATGTTTGCCTTTCTCTGTCCACAGCCTTGTTTCACAGATGAGGAATCCAAGGACCTGGTCTTTTGGACTAGGTGACCTCAAAGATACAGTGATTCTCACAGTAATGCGTCACAGAATCTGTATTTTTGTTTGTTTTTTTACTGTTTCCCATTGTCTCATTACATTCTGTAAACAATAAGGTCCTTTTTAACCATTGACTCTTGCCCATGAAATTGCTCTGTTGAGAAAAGGAAGCACATATTTTGTCCCTTTGACTCCTAGTAAACACACAGATCTGCACACAGTGGTTTGGCTACCTTGTTGGTAGTGTTGACTGATTGGTAGCATCGGAAGGCACAAAAGCTTGGATTGGATACTTTTATTATTTAAAAATGTTACCCTCTCTATTATCTTAGCAGCTGTTATATTATTTAGCCTGATCTTTTCAAGTGGGCACACTCTCTTTTTTTTCTTTGTTTTCATAGTGCATCTTATACAGGTTCTTCACCTGCATCCAACTTGCATAATTGGAAGTTTTGTGGAACGTTATATTTGACACCCTGTGAGTTCCACCCCCAAGTGACTGAATGACAGCCTGCCTGGCAGGTTGCTTGGAAAACCTTCAGGACTGAGAGGGGGGTGTCTCTCTTGTGAGGGGTTCTTCCGTGGAGTCTGACTCCGTTGGTTACCCATGGGTTTCTAGGATGCCAAGGCTTTTATGGTAAGATGAGCCAGAGTACCAGAGCATGACTTTTAGGCAGATTGCTTAACCTATTTTCTCATATGTAAATTAAAATGTACAGTTATTTTTATAAAGACATTTTAAAAGATAAATTTAATGATGCAGGTGAACACTTTTTTAAAAAGATTTATTTATTTGAGAGAGAGAGTGTGGGCACATGCACATGAGTTAGGGGAGGGGCAAGAGGGAGAAGAGAATCTTAGGCAGACTCCCCACTGAGCACAGAGCCCCATGTGGGGCATGATCTCATGACCCTGAGATTATGACCTGAGCTGAAATCAAGAGCCACCCAGGCGCCCTGCAGATGAAGCCCTTTGAATTTCTTACAATGAAATGCTATAGAAATTTCAGAGTTTTGTTTTCCCCTCTTATTATATAATCTGTGTAGCTTATCCTATGAGCCTGTGATTATTGGGTGGGTGGGGAGTGGGTCATCTTTTGGGGGCTAATGGAGTAGAAGGAAATTTACGTAGCTACTGATATTATTAAAGCAAACCAAAAACAAGTCAGCTGAACTGAATAATGCCCTGGAGTGGGGAGCATGGGTGGGGGGGTGTCTGAACTGCATTTTCCCCTTAATTTTCTATGGCGAAGGTCCTCCCTCCCTGAACTGTGCATTTAGCACTTAGGAAGTGGGCTTCACGGTTTCTGCTTCTGTCTCCCTGCCTCCGACTGTGTTGATCAGCAGTGTGCCTGTGTGTGGCTGTGTGTTCCATTCTGTAAACAGGACTGCTGTAAGCAGAGTGCAGCGCCCGTTGTTTATTTTGTAAAACCTGCCCCGTTGCCATGTGATATTTGCCCAAGAGCTCCTGTAGTGACATTCTTGTGGTGAGTGTGGCCCTTTAAAGGTTTCGTTCTCCAGTGTTAGATTAGCCCCTGACTGGTGTCTTGAAAAGCATTAAAGTCTCTTTCCCTAGAGTTTAAACCAGAGGAGCGGTAATCCCAGGGGAGCCTGGGCTGGAGTCTAGAGAGAAGGTGGCAGATGAGGTGGCAGATGATAGGCAGGGGCCTGTTGTGGTCTCCCGCCTCATTTCGGCACAAAGGAGGGGCTGTCCCCTCCTGGGGAGGTATTTCCGCTCCCTGCAACAAATGAGGGAGCACAAAGGGGCAGTAATGTAATAAGGCCTCTCTGGTGACGTCACATGTAAATGTGGTCAAAGTCCAGTTCTTGGGGGCTCAGAGGCGCAGTGGTAGAGACCAATCGGTTCGAAGGCTCTTACTTCTCAGCTGTCACCGTGCCATGCTGCCTGCTTCTAGACAGTGAACCAACACAGCTAGCTGGGCAGGGACATGAACGCCTATAAGTACCAGAAGTTCCTGGAGGGACTCAACAACCTTAGAGGTATGATGAGGCTTCTGACTCCCTGCCCTTATCCTTGCCGAATTTGTGAACACTTACTGTGTTGGGTGTTCTGTGCGTTCTTTAAATTCCCATCAGTTGCTCAGGGCTCCCTCTTACTCTGAGCTGGCCATAGTTTCTGGTGTGTTTAGGCAATGACATAGAAAGGCTAGCACTGTAAATGTGACAGTGGGTGAGGGGGAGAGGATCCTCTCAGCTACTTCAGCAGAAGTCTGTTCTTTTGCTTGAATGGGCGATGAAGAAATGTCCCCTGCTCCCTTGGGTTGAGCAGAGCTCAGGGCACTCCTGAGGCAGTGTGGGTGGAGGGCACTTGCCATCGGGCACTGCAGCCTCACCCAGGTGTAGCTGTTTCTTGGGCCAGGATTTCCAATGCCTGTTTCTACAGTGAGTCAGAGTTCCCCCTGGAGAGAACTGAATAGGGAGTGGTTCGGGGAGGAGGGATGCAGGTTGACAGGCCAGGAGAGCCATGCAAAGGGGTAAATCAGTGACTTTAAAGGAGGTAACCTTTTGATAGAATAATGTTTAAAGGGAATAGTGTCTGCTTTACATGGTTGACAAACTCTTCACTGACCACAGATGAGAAAAATGGAGGCCTCTTTGGCTCTTGAGGAGGAAGATGAATGAAATCTTTTTGCTGCTGCTTCTCTAATTATTTGGTGGTTTTATTTCCATCTGCTTAGGAAGGTGCTCAACCCCTCCCTCTTTGATCAGCAGTCTGGATTCTGGATCCAGAGCAATCATGGGGTGGGTGCAGAGAGAGTAGGGGAGGTAGAGAGAGGGTAAGTGGGCTTCCTCAGGGAAGAGGGAGTGGGAGACTCCAATCCTGCCAGGGTCTCTTGGTATTTTCCTTTCTTCCATTATCTATTGAAAAACTGCTCCTAAGAGAGCATATACATGGGGAGCTTTGTATGAGAACTTGAAGGGAGGTACAAGGATGTACCCTTGTGCCATAGAAGAGCCCCCTTTTCTTGCCTTAGTTCCTGTCTGAGAGATATCCTTCTATATTCCTGAGCATGATGCCCACCCAACAGCAGGAGCCCTTTTCTTTCCCTCCTCTGTTTACAACAGTCATGGAAGGACTATCAAACTTAATAACTTGCATGTTCCTTCAGTAAAAGAAAAGGTTTGGAGTAGGAACCCTAGACCTGTCTTTGGACACTGAGCTCCTTAATCTAGTTGTATTCCCTATTATCCTTGGCACCAGTCTTGTGATAAAAGGCCAGAGCTTCCTGAAGATGGGCAGGTGGTGGATGGAAACTACAGGAGATTTACTTATCTTATGGAATTGGAGAGTATGACTTTTCTTTTTGGTTCCTCTTAGTGTCAAGGGTTTAGATGAGCAATTAAACCACATGAGGATGGCCGTGGCCTAAGTGAGTCAAGTTTAGCAGTGACCTAAGTACATTGCTGAGGTTCTTGGGCGACTGCACCACATGTAACCCTGTCTTCCTCTGCTGCAGGTGCTTCAGGAACAAAGTGCAGATATGACCCGTAGGGGCACTTCTTGGTTTCCTCCCACAAAACATGCATGGAAGGAGTCCTTTTTCACTCCTTAAATAGGGATTGCTTTGGTCCCCAGTTTCCCCTAACTCCCCCGACTTCCTCAGTACAGGTAGGTACAAGTAGGTCTTGATTTGATCCTTTCAGGGCATGTAGAGGTTAGAAATCACACCCTAGCAAGGGTTATTTCTGCTTTTGAAAGAGGTTATATTAAAACCAGCTTGGCAATCATTTATTTTCTTAACCCACCTATAAAATTTTTTACCCCCTCCCTCCTTTGCCCTGTCTTTCCTGGGAAGGAGTGAGTAACAGTGCTAGGAATGAACAAGTAACAGAGGAGATATACCTATCATGGGGTGTGCCTGTGTGAGGCTGAAATCAGGGAAAAGAAGAGACCACAGTTGCAGTGGCAGCTCACACTCTTCTCTTCCCACCTCAGATCCTAGGGTTATTTTGGTTCTGCCTCTCTAAGATGAACTCAGAACCACTTAATGCTGTGGGCATTAAACAAGAGGATATATATATACACTTGTGTCTGGAATGTTGCCAGAGTTCACCAGATGTTGTTTCTATCTCTTCTGTCCCCAGTCCCTGCTGGAGACTTTGAATCATGGTGAGTCCTTGTGCCTGCTTTAGTCTAAGATGAGCTCGGTCAAGTCACACTCTGGTTGGGGAGTTGTAGCCCTAAACACCCATCCACATGGTTGGCTCCAGGTCTTACTTGATCTCACTGTAGGACAATTATGGTGATTGGGACGAGAAGACAATAGCACTAGTGATAATAGGAATAAAAGCAAGCACTCAGCAAATGTTAGTTATGGACAAAGCACTGTTCTAAGCACTTTATATGTATTAACCCAGGTAGCTCTTAAATACTCCCATAGCATAGGTAGTTTACATTGGAAAACCCAAGGCTTGGCTGGTCTGATAACATCAGTCCTGCTAAGGACTTTCTGGGAGATAGCAGCCAAGATGGCTATATTGTGCATGCTGTGCATGCTGGGGACCATGTGCTATATTGGAGAATACCCACAATTGCCCCAGTGTTTGTATAACACACATTGGTGCACCTTATTCCCTGTGGGAGAGTAGATTATGTGCTTTGAGGTGAGGGCAATAGAACTTTTTTTTTTTTCACCTGCACTATCCTCGTGTCCTGTTTTCTAATCCTACTTTATTTATATACAATGTGTGAAAGTCTTTATAGCATAAGATATGGCAGTTTGTTTCGCTCATCTGATTTAACTTTCTTTGTTTGCCAGAACTTGAATCTTTTTTGGGTGGGAGAGGTGCCTGGAAGAGGGCATGTAGTTGTTTTGGTTTGGTCTTTATAATCATTTCTGGAGTGTTGTCATAGGTCTTAGACAATTATTTCCCCAACCCTGGGCGACCAGGCAGACAGTTAGATACAAACCGCTGCCTTTGTCAAACTGTCCTGTGGGCCGAGTGTCACCCACCGTGCCCCCTGATTATGGTGAGTAACTACTTCCCTTTCACCTGTATCTCTGTGTATTCCAGAGGGGCTGGGCTCCCCTTTTCGTGTAGTTACTTTGCTTGATGTGGTTCAGCTTGCAGACATTCTTCCATCTAATGTTGAAGGGAGCCCAGTGGGAGAATAGAGACACTGTAGAGGTCTTTTGAAGTTCCGGTCCCCAATTTCCTGTGAATCTTTGGTGCTCTGACACCAGTATTGGGGTGCAGTGTATCCCATTGCTGCTGCACCTTCTGGGCTTTAATTTCTACTTCTCAGCCCTGCCAGAAACCATAGTCATTGAGTGATTTCTCCCCAGACGCACCTCTCCTATGGGTATGACAGGCCCAACTATTGGTCCAAGTCCTGCTCTTTGGCAAGTTTTGCTTTTTTCCAGGCCTGTGCTGTGGGCTGTTAATTGGGGATTAGTTAGGCAGGCAGAGAAGTAGTTGAATCTGAATGATGAGAAAGTGGTTCTCTAGTCTTTGCTAAAAAAATTTGTGATAGGTCTATAAGGTAATTTAAAAACCAGTATACTCTCAGGTCATGATCCCGGCGTCCTGGGATCGAGTCCCACATCGGGGGACACCTGGGTGGCTCAGTTGGTTAAGCGGCTGCCTTCGGCTCAGGTCATGATCCCGGCGTCCTGGGATCGAGTCCCACATCGGGCTCCTTGCTCGGCAGGGAGCCTGCTTCTCCCTCTGCCTCTGCCTGCCTGTGCTCGCTCGTTCTCTCTCCCTCTCTCTGACAAATAAATAAATTAAAAAAAACAAACAAACCAGTATACTCCAGCATAGCCACACATTTTCGCCCTTCTCTTCCTTTGCATATACTATCCTGTTGCCTTTGCCTGGAATACCATTGTCTCCTCTCTCTCTCTCTCTCTCTCTCTAAGACTTTATTTATTCGAGAGAGAAAGAGAATGCATGGGGAGAGGAGCAGAGGGAGAGGGACAAGTAGATTCCGCCCTGAGCACAGAGCCTGGGCTCTATCCCAGGACCCTAAGATCATGACCTAAGCCAAAACCAAGAGCTGGATGCTTAAGTGACTAAGCCATCCAGGCGCCCCATCCTTCTCTTTAGATACCAAACTTCCACTCACCTTTCAGTGCCTAGCCCAACCTCATTCCCCCTCATAGTTTTCTTCCTTTCCTTTCCTTTCTTTTCCTTTCCTTTACCTCTCTTTTTCTTCATCCTTTGCATTTTGAGGTAGAATTCTCTTTCCCTCATCTGTGCTGCCATATACTTTAAACACGCTTATTTTAGAGCATGCTTATAGTTGCTGTTATTTACTAGTTATAGTTATTAAACATTTTATAGTTATGTTTTAGTTATAGTTTTTATTTATTTATTTTTAAAGATTTTATGTATTTATTTGACTGAGAGATACAGAGAGCCAGAGAGCACAAGCAGAGTGAATGGCAGCAGGAGAGGGAGAGGGAGAAGCAGGCTCCCCACTGAGGAGGAAGCCAGCCCGATGTGGGGCTCTATCCTAGGATTGTGACCTGAGCCAAAGGCAGATGCTCAACCAACTGAGCCACCCAGGCGCTCCTTAGTTATAGTTTTTAAACATTTGGTTTTCCTCCTAGTCTTTACTTCTTAGGTAAGTTTCCTATAAACTTCTGTAAGCCTCAGTATTCTCACCTGTAAAATGAGGATGATAATAACATTTATTTTATTAATAAAATTTATTTTATTAATAATTTTTATTTTAAATTATATATAAATATATTATATATAAATATATAAATAATTAATAAAAATTATTTTATTAATAAAAATAAAAAAACACAAAATGTCAAGATTAAATGCAATAGTAAGTGTAACATCTGGCACAGAGTTAGAGCCAAGGAGATGTTCATCATACTGTTGTCACAGGTGGGAACTATGACTCCCTTCTTCTTGTATCTTCATTGTCTGCCCGGTACGTGTTAAGCCTAAAAAGACCTTTGAAAAATTGGACTCAACTCCTGTATCCAGATGTCCTTTAGTAGTCACCAGAGGGGGTTAAATAAAAGCCACTTTGACATCAGTGCCTGTGCTGTATACATTTATAAAAACCCTTTTTGTGGTTTTTCTCTTCACCGCCAGATTTATGACTCCTGTAAGAAACTACAGTCATTTTATAGTCCTACTTAATTTTTGGTCAGAAAATGATACTAAGACACAGGTTGTCTTGAAACATTAAATCCAATCTCAAAGAATGAAAATGGACTGCTGTTGAAAACATTGGAAAGATGGTATTCCTAGTCTGTAGGTGGCCCCAGATAGGGAGGGCAGCGACAACACCAAACAAGGGAGCACGGGGACTGCCAACGAGCTGCATGCTCAGTTTTAGTTCTTAGTTCTGAGGTGTGTGTCAAGTCATCTTTTTCATTATCTAACAGCTTTTTTTTTTTTTTAAGATTTTATTTATTTATTTGAGAATGAGACAGTGAGAGAGAGCACGAGAGGGGAGAAGGTCAGAGGGAGAAGCAGACTCCCTGTGGAGCTGGGAGCCCAATGCAGGACTTGATCCCAGCACTCTGGGATCATGACCTGAGCCTAAGGCAGTTGCTTAACCAGCTGAGCCACCCAGCTCACACCCATTATCTCACAGCTTTACTTTGGACATCCACTTTGTTGGCCAGCCTGGGAGACTGTCCCTTAGTGCTGTGTCTGGGCAAGTGGGGGAAGTCCTCATGCTCTGACATGTACCCTTCAGAGACTGGCCTTCTGGGGGGGAATTTTTTTCCTCTTCAATGTGGCGATTAAAGAATCTTAGAAAAAGAAACTTAGATTTTTTTTCCCCCTCTGCCATTAAATGGAAGCACAACTTTAGCCAAATAGAAAGCATAGAAAAATAAAAACCCCAAATCACAAAAATCCTACAATTCACAGGTTACTATGTTCATGCTTGTTAATCTTTTTGTGTCCACATATACATAACAGTGTTTTTATGGATTTTCTATTATTGTAATGTAGTTCTCTATCTTACTGTTTATTGTTTTGAGAGCATTTTTCATGCCTTTACCTATTTCTTTTCTCCCTCCCTCCCTCCCTCCCTCCCTTCCTTCCTTCCTTTTTGTGCAAAATGATGGTTTTATTAAAGCACGGGAATAGAACCCATGAGCAGAAAGAGCTGCTGCTTGTCTACAACATTTAACAACTATATGGAATTTCCTCAAGTGTAAGGATCATTTATTTAACGTTTCCCAGTTGTAGGGCATGCACATTTCTAATTTTTTTCTGCTATGATATAATAATCAACATCATTATAAATAAAATTTTCTGTGCATTTCTGATTATCTTTTTAGGATAGATCTCTAGAAGTGGAATTACTGATCTTAATACATATATTCAAAGCTCTGGGTGTTGGTTTTTAACTTTATTGCACTTTTAAAAGCTTCTGAGATTACCTGTAACACTTTCAGTACCCCTCTGATAGCTCTTGGCCCCTTGCCCTCTAGAGATAGCTCTGTCTTCAGACTTAGTGGCCAGCTGGTTCAGATATTTTACTATGCAGTTAATTTCATCATGGGATAGGTGCCAAGTGTCTCTTTCACTTAGTCAGCAGCTCCCACATGTCATCATCTCATCACTGCACTGTTTTATTCTGAAACTATTCTCCTAGCAACTCCAGGCATTCATTCATTCATTCATTCATTTATTTAGATTTATTATTTTTTTTATCTGTCAGAGAGCGCGAGCGAGCGAGCACAAGCACAGGGAGAAGCAGGCTCCCCACTGAGCAGAGAGCCCAATGCGGGACTCGATCCCAGAATCCCCGGATCACACGACCTGAACAGAAGGCACGCGCTTAACTGACTGAGCTACCCAGGCGTCCCCACTCCAGGCATTTAAATGGCTCCATAGATCCTCCTAACCCTAGTACCTTTTCCACTTGTACTAAGAGATCCATCAGTGTTGATCAGGAAACTGCAATACCAAAAGTGACCTAATTGCTGCCGTATAGATATTCTGTATGGGAACCCCAGATTGGTCTGAGGTTGAGATTCTCTTTTTCTTTTCTTGCTGTCATTGAGCTAGCGCCTAGCTAGTAGCTCAGGCTAGCTAACCTGGTATAATTGGTTGACAGACTACTGTGTCATCACCCTTGCTTGTGGTAGGTGACTGCCTCTGGAAAACATGGAGCTGGTGCTGTGTTTTAAATCAACATATTGCAGTCAAGTGTAAATTGGCTTGAGGACTGATAGAAGGAAGGCACATGTGTGCGACTTTGTGTGCATGGGTTTGGGGGTCAATTGAAAAGCCTGTCTTTATAGCAGCCAGGATAGTGGGAAAATGGCTTGAGTCACCCACAGGATTGCATCCTTCACACAGTGAGAATTGTCTGCCCCTCCCATTCCCAGGGCCCTTAAGCAAACCTATCTCAATGGGGTGATTCTCTCCAGTGCAAGGAATCTGGGAATCTGCATGTTTCTGGGGTGAGGCCTGTCAACATCTTTTATAGCACTAGGCACCTATTTAGACCTTCAGTAAGTCCTGTAGTTTTTAGATGCATGACAGTTTTGTACTGTTAAAATTTATCCCCTCCTTAATCGTGTGCTTGTGTGTGTGTATTTTTTAAAGTAATCCCTATGCCCAGTTTGGGGCTCGAACTGACAACCTCGAGATCAAGAGTTGCCTGCTCCACTGACTGAGCCACCCAGGCACCCCCATTGAGAACCTTCTGTATAAGGCATTGAGGGATTGTCAGTCCTCTGCACAGTCTAGGGGAGATAGAGTTATCTATCTGCATGCCAGGTGCTATTTATAGAGATTATGAACAAAGTGCTGTGAGAGCAAATGTGGAGTGATTACTAGGGGCAGCATAGTGGGTGGTGGGGAAGACTTTGAAAGGGGAAAACGTACTGGAGCCAAATCTTGAAGTTGAGTAGCAGTTTGCTAGTTAAGAAGGCGGAAAGGTATTTTTGAAAGACAACAGGTGTGCAAAGGAATAGACTCATGAAGTTTATGTTTCCTCTGGGGAAGAATGAGAGGTGTTAGGAAGTAGGAAGCTGGGGAGAATGAGCAGTTGTTTGGGATGAGAGATGAGGCTGGATTGGAAAGCTGAGTTTGTGTTCATAAAGGGCTAAGGAATAACATAGGCAGAAGAAGGCACTAGATATTTTCAAGGCAGAGAAATGATATAAACCATCCGGGGCTTTTTTTTTTTTAATTTATTTATTTGTCAGAGAGGGAGAGAGAGCGAGCATAGGCAGACAGAGTGGCAGGCAGAGGCAGAGGGAGAAGCAGGCTCCCTGCCGAGCAAGGAGCCCGATGCGGGACTCAATCCCAGGACGCTGGGATCATGACCTGAGCCGAAGGCAGCCGCCTAACCAACTGAGCCACCCAGGCGTCCCGATCCGGGGCTTTCTGAGAGAAGCCTGACTCTGGAAGTCGTGTGACAGGTCATTTACAGGGAGGTTGGGCTGCAGCTGAAGTGGGGCTATACGTAGCTGATTTTAGTTTTTTTGTAAAGAGAGCAGGGGCATGAAATCCTTTTCAGAATGAGTTTGGTTTTGGAAACAAACATTGGATATTACACTATAGTTGGAGTGGAGATCCACTTCTCCCGCTGCTCAAGTCGAACCTGACCCTCTCTTGCACGGTGGTTTGTGTTTGGGTGGGTGGGTATTTCCTGGGACTGGCCAGGCCGTGCACTGCAGCATGAGGACCGTGGAATGGCCGGGAGTTACCGGGCCACCAGCAGCCCCAGGTGCCTGTCAGTGATAAGAGGGAGAGAAGAAGTCCATTTAGCTCCAGGTTTTGCCTCTGTTTCTTTGAAGTTCTCCAGGCTGTAGTACTTGGCCTGTCTTTACACAACTCTTGACAGACAGACTTGGAGTATGGACCTCCTTCTGTGTTGGAGTGTTGGTATTTGACACTGTTGATGACTTTGCTGCCTATTTAAAAGGTTCTCTTCTGTTAGCTTCTGTGAGGGCATTTCTTGATTTTCCTTTACCTGATTGCTGTTTGTGTGCCTTTTGCTGGATCTTTCCTTTTTCTGACTCTATCCATGGCAGTTTCGTAAGGGGTGAGGGAATGTGGTGAAGTGGGGGGAACATGGCCTTTGGATCCAGGTGAGTTTGGATTCAAACCCAAGTTTCTACATTTACCAGCTGAGTGACTTGGGGAAGGTTACTCTCTTGAGTTTCCATTTCCTCATCTGTAAAATGGGGATAGTAATATCTCTAACATAAAATTATGAGGATTAAGTGGAGTATCAGAGGTAAAACTCTTAACACAGCACAGACACATAAACCCATGAAACAGACATAGCTGGCGTTATTACACTGCTCCTGACCCCCCCCTCCATAGCCAGTTGTTTTGACATCTGCTTTTCTTTGAAGTTGCCAACTCCCACATCTGTCTTCTACTCCATAAAAATCTCTCAATGTTTTCAGGTGTGATTATTTTTTACTGTGATAAAAAACATAAAATACCAAATCTACCCTCTTAGCAGATTTTTACATGTACAGCAGAGTATTGTTAACTGTGTGCACATTTGTTGTACAGATCTCTAGAACTTTTTCATCTTGCATGACTGAAACTCTACCAGTTGAACAGCAACTCCCTGTCCCGCTCCCACCTCCCTCCCCCACACCCACCCCAGTTGGCAGCTACCATTTTACTTTCTGCTTCCATGAGTTTATTTGTCCTTCTGTGGCTGGCTTACTGCACTTTGCCTAATGTCTTCAAGGTTCATCTGTATTGTAGCGTGTGACAGGATTTCCTTCTTTTCTTTTTTTTAAGGCTGAATAATATTCCATTGTATATATAAAAAAATCTCAATTTTTTGATCTGTTTTTCAGCTGCCTGCAGGACATCTATACTTGGATATTGCCTCGAACTTAGTATTTTCAAAATCAAGCCTAGACTTGGCTTTTCTCCTCAATTCCCCATTTTTGACAGTTGTGCTCACATTCTTCCAGTCTCTTAGATCAGGAACCCTGGAAACATTTCTGGCTTCTCTCTCTGCATCAACCCCCATTTCTAGTCTGTCATTGGGTCCTTTTGTTTCTTCAGAATTTCTCTCAAATTTGCCCTTTCCTCTCCACTCCCTTTGCCATGACTCTGGTTCAGTCACTCATCTCCTCATGCCTGAACCACTAAAACTGCCTCATGTTTTGTTTCCTGTGCTTCCTATTACCAAAAGTAGGATGGACTTTTTATTTTATTTAAAACATTTTTTTACAAGTTTATTTATTTTAAGTAATCTCTACACCCAACGCAGAACTCGAACCCATGATCCTGAGACCAAGAGTTGCACACCCCTCCGACTGAGCCAGACACCCCATGACAGACTTTTGTGTTCTGACCACCCACCCATCCCCCCCTACTCTTCCAGGCTCATCTCACATAACTTCCTAGAACACACTTCCTGCTGCAGACAGACCCATCTCCTCATGGTACCTCGAAGTGCCTTGTTCACTCTCTCCTACACTGTGTGTTTGGCAGTTCTCTTAACCTGGAACACTCTTGTTCTTCATACTTGACTGAAACCTATCCATCCCTTCCAGCCTCACTTTAGGCCTTTATTCTCCATGAAGACTTCTTGGATTATCATTGTCCATACTGATGTGTCACTTTCCTACACGGTAGTTTTCTCTTCCCGTTAAAACTGTATGCTTTTGGGGGGACCTTTCTGTAGACATTCTATCTTTATAACTCTCATGGTACTTAGCTCAAACCTAGCCAGATTGAAGTGCTCATTGCTGAATGCTTACAAGGTGTGGTGACCTTGTGAGTCATTCTTTCATTCGACGAATAGATTTGAGCATCCGCTGTGTGTACTGTGCTGGACACTGGGACCTGGCGATGAACCGCACAGCAAGGGGACTAGTGATCTTATACACAAGCCCACAAAATATTGGTTGGTGCAGTGAATTTGAGGAAACCAGGTCAGACTCTAAGTGAGGACGAATGATGAGAATAGGGAGGCTTTAGAAAATAGACATAAATGAAAAAATAATTTTTTGAGTATCCCTTGATGTTGATTTATTCTGGGTATTAGGGATATACCAGAGAACAGGGCCAAGTCTCTTCCCTCTTAAGGAGCTTATGTTCTAACATTTAAAGGCATTTTTAAAATGAACATTTACTATTGAGTGGAGCCCATCTGTAGCAGGTCAGCAGTGAAGGAGTTAATATGCTTGTAGGGCTTTAGGCTTTGTTGAAACAGATGGTTTCTGTGCCCTAGGGAGTGTTTTTAAGGGGGATTAGAGAACAGGCCTGAGGAGGGCCTAAGACCTCTCTTCCTCACCCCATAGCACACACACCTGCTATTCTGGCGCTTGGTGAGCAATGTAACTTGTCCCCCACTTGGTCAGCACTTATTTGCAGGCTTGCAAGTGTGGCTTTAGGGCTGGCTGTATGCTTCTGGCCTTCTTTCCTTTCTTGATTTTTATTTATTATCCAACATCAAGGAAGTCCCATTTTAATTTAACAGATGTTGAAACTTGTCTGTGTTCCTCTGGTTCATGTCTACTTTTACATAATTGTAATCCTGGCCTATATTATGTGTTCCCTAAGTTGTTTTTGTTTTTTGTTTTTTTGTGTGTGGTAAAATACTCATAACATAAAATTTACCATTGTAACTGTTTTAAAGATTTTTAAAAAAAACGTATTCATTTGAGAGAAACAGAGAGGAAGAGCATAAGCCTGGGGCAGGGTTGGGGTGGAAGATCAGAGGGAGAGGGAGAAGCAGACTCCCTGATGAGCAGAGAGCCTGATGTGGGGCTCTGTCCCAGGACTCCAGGATCACGAGCTGAGCTGAAGGCAGACATCTAAATGACTGAGCCAGCCAGGTGCCCCTCATTTTAACTGTATTAAAGTGTACAGTTCAGGGGCCCCTGGGTGGCTCAGTTAAACATCTGACTCTTGATCTCAGCTCAGGCCTCCATCTCACCGTGGTGAGTTTGAGCCCCATGTTGAGCTTCGCCTTGTGCGTGGAGCCTAATAAAGAAATTGTACAGTTCATGGACATTGCATCTGCACTGTTGTGCAACCATCATGACTGTCTAGCTCCTGAACCTTTTCCTGACTCCAAATGGAAACCCTGTACCCATCAAGCAGTTACCCCCCAACCCCTGCTCCTCCCTCAGCCCCTGGCAACCACTAATCTCCTTTCTGACTTGCCTATTCTGACTCTTTCGTATAAAAGGAATCCTATAACGTGGCCTTTTGTGACTGACTTTTTTCACTTAACACATAAATATATGCTTGCATGCCTTTTTCATGTGACATTATAAAGATTTATTTATTTATTTATTACTGTTTCCCTATTTCCTTTCCTATAGTCATTATAAATTAAGTTATAATGTTGATAATGGCCTCACTTAGCCATCTTCTTAATTGTTGAATGCTTGGATTGTCTCCAAGTTGTTGCTGTCTAAAAACTGCTGCAAAGGACATCTCCCTGACTATGCCATGCCCTGCCATCTTTCAGAGGACTCTATGTTGTACACCAGCTGCAGAGGAACCATTGTCCTTGGTTACGATAATGTGGCCTGTTATCCAGCTCTGTGGGAGAACAGTCAAGTAATGAATTTTATATTGAAGGGAGCCCTATACTTTGCAACAGAAGAGTTTGATCACCAGGGAATGGCAGGGAAAAGAAAGTTTTTTCCTTCCTACTGTCTAGAATTCTCTGACACTGTCTCCACCCTCTTGGGTGTAGGAAGGAACTGATTATAGCAGTTAAGGATGAAATGTTTTATTCATTTATTCATTCAACAAAAATTTGTGTGCCTACTGTATGCCAGGCATCTGGAGCTTGCCAGTTGGTTAAGCCTGGCTGAGCTGGGCCTTTTACTCTACCTGCCTTTGATATTGCATGGGAGTAAGATGAGGACG
This sequence comes from Mellivora capensis, assembly GCA_004024625.1. Lineage (NCBI taxonomy): Eukaryota > Metazoa > Chordata > Mammalia > Carnivora > Mustelidae > Mellivora > Mellivora capensis. The sequence goes on from PISX010021635.1 coordinate 17,968, forward strand.
TGCTTCCTGGGTAATCGAGAGGATTCAGAGTCCTAAACCACATGGGACTCTATTACCTCATGGTTTAACACCTCAAGGTTTGGTACCATTATAGATAGCAATCACACCTTAATTTGGGCTGTTCACGCCAGGGGATTTCAAAGCCAGGCTGAGATTTCTTATACTCGGCTACTCTTGTTTCCCACTGTGATAGAGACCTGGCTGCTAGGAGTTATGCTGCTGGGCCTGTGTCCTCATAGTGGTTTTGTTCATAGTATCAGGGGTAAGGTAGCAAGGGAAGGGTACCGTTGACTGGATATAAAGGCTTTGGGCACTTTATTATCATAATTGATGGGAGTTGGAGTTTCATAGACTTGGAGTTTAGCACAAACATATCCGGGGTCAGGGCTGCTAGTGCCTTCCTGTCTTCTGGCAGACCGTCTTCCCTCCTTTTTTTCCTTATTGACCTATTTTTAAAAATAGTCTTAATTTTTCTCTTCCCTCCTGGGCAAATAATGACCACTTAAAGCCATTCAGGGCCACACTATGCCTCTAAAACCGAGTGCTGAGTGGAGAAAACGCTTGAGACAATTGCCAGATCTTCACAGTTTACTTAGGAAAGTGCTAAAACTCTGCACTGTTGATTTGGGGTGTGAAGCACAGAGGGGCTAGTGAGAACCCCCAGAGTGAGGCCTCATCTCTGCCTGCATCCACTACTGCCACTGTCAGAATTTGATCTGTTAGGTGTCTGTTTCTTCAGGTGTATTTTTCTGCCTAATGTACATGAAAACCTGTCAAGCACTCCCCTCTCCGGAAGGGGTTGGGGAGAGAGGGTTTAGACCATCAGGAGTAGTAGGGCCTCTCTTGCTCTCTCTCTCCCTAGATCCTGGAGTTAACTGAGTCGGCTTTGAGTGACTAAGGGGCCATGTGTTTGTGTTTCAGTGGGCTGGCTTTACTGACTGAGACACAAAAGCCCAAAGCACAAGCCATTCTCACAAGCCTAACATTTTCATATTTCTTTCTCTGCCAAAGAATCTTTGGTTAGGGTTAAGAATAACTAGTCTGTCTGTGGAAGTACCAAGGCCTTTTGTTTGCCAGAAGAAAAGGGCTTTTGATTAAGGCCTTCTTCTCATTTTTTTCTTTTCCTTAAGCTGCTGTGGGAAGACTTCAGAGCCTGTGAAGTTACTGTGTTTGAGAGGTTTAGGGGAAGGAGAGACAGTTAAATAGAACCAGGAGAGACTTAATCAGGTTTTACCACCCATTTTGCAGAGATAGAAAAAAGGAAACAACAAAATTTGTCCAATTTTGGGTGACTGCTTTTGCTAGACTTTCTTTCTTCCTGTCTTTTCTGAAATGCATCCAAAATATTAGTTCCCCAAGGACCTACACTGCTGATGACCTTGAATCCCATGCTGTCACTTAGTGTGACTACAGGCAAGTTCCTTAACCTTCCTCTTTAAGCCAGAATTTCTCAGCTATAACATAAGGATTATAATGGTGCCATTTTCATAGACTGGTAATGTGAATTGAGCAAGGTAATTATGTAAGAAGGACTTAGAAAAGCGCCTGGCACAAAGTAAGTGGTCAGGAACTACTGACTGTTAGTTATGTAATTATAACCACACTGTCTGTCTACTACAAATGCTGAATATAGCTTTATTTTCCTGATTTCAAATGTTGCTTTCTAAGACTGTCAGGCCTTTGTGTTTTTAGAATAAAAAGGAGGCAGACGTTCTCATCAGGCATGATCTTTTTATCAGTCAAAAGCAAAGGGAAGGATTCATTCTATTTGGACACATTTGAGAGGTTCAGTGTCTCTATAGTTGGCTATCAGCAAGGATTTCATTTTGTTATGAGGAACTTTTATTAGTACTATTTGGCAAAAACAGTTCTTATTTGTGGGGTGGGCACAGGTCCTGACTACAAGAGGTCGTCTAGTTTCTTGGTCTTTGTCTAAGGATAGGGAAGTTTCTTATGCTCCAGGAGAGCCTGAACTGAGCTATATATAGAGGAGGGGCCCCTGGTCCTCCAAGTATGCGGTAGTGAGAGAAGCAGGAAAAGGAAATTTCAGTCGGGAAAGTGGGTGTCCTTAGGACTGGTCTAGCCCTAGTGACTCTAGTACCAGGTCTTGGACTGTCATTGATGGCGCCTCTGAGCAAGTGCCCGGCCACTGCATCTCCCTGGCCATTGATCAGAGACCTACTGAGCCACCTGCCCCAAGCAAGCCTCTAGGCTGTTTTATAAGCTTGCCACCTCCTTTCCCAAGTTGCTGAGGGTGGCTCAGGAGTGACACAAAATGTAAACCAATGGTCTCCTAGGTCCTGGCCTCTTCTTTACTGTCTTTAGCTTTTAGGAAGGGTTTCCATTTCTGTCCTATCTTCCCTGCGAGGCCAAGTCTCATCTTACCTCTTACAGGAGATTAGATCCCAAAGTCAGCACATAAAGTGAAAATCCCAAATAACCAAAATTATCTTGGAAAAATACCTTAAATGACTCATAAATCAAAGTATACAAACATGGCTTTGTATACATGCCAGGACAGAGTTAGAACACCGTATAAAGTAGTTGGCTGGTAAGTAAGGGGCATTTCATATGAAAAAATAAGTATTCTCAAACACTAGAATCATACTCAGTATTCAAGGTGCCTGCAGTGTGAGAGGCACATGGGAACTGAGACTTGCTGATATCTCAGATCCCTGTGCCCTCTCTCATGTTCACCCTGGTGCATAACCTTACCTTAGTGCACAACCTCGCTAAGTGGAGGCGTGAGCAGACCTCTGTGTGTATTTGAATTTTTGCTCTCTCTGGTCAGATTTATACAGTTAAATGCAAGTGTGTTGTGATTCTCCTGTATCCTTTTTTGCTTTCTGTTTTTCTTATTTCTTCTTCTGTTTTTTATTTTTATTTTATTATTTTTTAAAGATTTTATTTATTTATTTGTGAGAGAGCATGAGCATGGGGAGAGGAAGAAGCAGGCTCCCTGCTGAGCTAGGACCTTGAGTGGGACTCATCCCAGGACCCTGGGATCATGACCTGAGCCGAAGGCAGATGCTTAAATGACTGAGCCACCTAGTCACCCATCTTCTTCTGTTTTTTAAATCCTTATTTTCTTCTCCTAAACCTGTTTTATAGCTCTCAGCAATTTTTCCTCTTGTCCAGAATGCTGATTTGTATGTTTACCTTTTTTTCATTTCTTAATTATTTTCAGTGTTCAGGATTCTTTAAAGGGGATTGAGAGAGAGTGAGTGGCTGGGGTGCGGAGCACTCCTAAGAGTCTTCATTTAAATTCTGTAGTCACAGCTTCCACTTTCTTTCTCTTGGGTCCTCCACTAACTTTATGATTCTTATCCCTTGCATAGAAGGCCTTTTCTTTCCTTTATTTTCTTCCTCTTTCAGGCCATTTTTCTGTAGGAAATTCCTGCTTAGGTTAGGCCAGTTAGAACTGAGTTCTTATTTTGTCTGTTAAGCATTGTTGGTTTAGCTCTAGAGGTTTAGTTGGTTATGGGATCAACCCCAAATTCATAGTATCATAAAGAGGTAGATGAGGAAGAGCCTATCCAGAGAGGTGGAAGAACACTTTTCCTCAAGTCACACAGCTGGTTAATGACAAGATGAAGCCATGGCCCAAGTTTCTCTGAATAAGTTGCTTGCCTTTGAAGGCTTAGAGAGGAGTAGTCCTTTGAAAGACCCTTCAGCTGTTTTTAAACCCAGGCTTGGGAGAATTGTGATTTCTTTTGTTTAATTTTAATTCAGTTCCTTTCCTTAACAAAAGTGCCAGACGTATAAACTTCAAGAGGGTTAAAAAGAGTTCTGTGTCAAAGATGTATTTGAGAATTATGTGGCATCTTTTTGGGATAGTCTAGAAACTTGGAGCTGTGTTTGAATTCCAAGACTGGGAGTCACTGTCATTGGCCTAGAGGTGTGAGAGAGGGGAGATTGGTGACTGGACGAGGAGGGTTTGTATCACTTGGAATCTAAAAAGGATAGTTAAGTTCAACAACCATTTGCAGAATTCCATTCTTTGCAAGGTACAGAACTAGGTGTTGAAAATACAAACGTAGTCATGGATTTCAAGGGGCTCACATAGTCCCCTGGTTCAACTTGAGAAGGGATGGTAGTGTGTGTATTTGGAGAAGTACCTCAGCAAGGCCGTAGTTTTCTCTTGCCCTGATTTGGTCATAGAACTGGAGGAGATGGAGTTCCAGTTTACTTGGACCTTGGTAAAGTCCTAAAACATGAGGCACTGAATGCTAGTTTGGTCTCAAATAGGTCGAGGTGGGGTTTTCCTAGGGTCTCAGGATCAGTGGTATTTACTCTGTGAAAAGAACAGTTGGGGATGGGACGCCTGGGTGGCTCAGTTGGTAACCCTTCGGCTCAGGTCATGATCCCAGCGTCCTGGGATCGAGTCCCACATCGGGGACTTCTCCCTCTGCCTCTGCCTGCCACTCTGTCTGCCTGTGCTCACTTGCTCTCTCTCGCTCCGTCTCTGGAAAATAAATAAATAAAATCTTAAAAAAAAAAAAAAAAAAAAAAAGAACAGTTGGGGAATAATGGAGTTCTTTATACCCCTTTCTTTTCTTCCTAATGTTCTTCCTTCTGGGAGCTACTATTGGTAAGTGGTAAAGCAACGTAATTTCTCATCTTAAAATTTTTTAAAAAACTATTTCTTTTTTTTTTTTTTTTTTAAGATTTTATTTATTTATTTGAGAGAGAGGCAGTGAGAGAGCATGAGCGAGGAGAAGGTCAGAGGGAGAAGCAGACTCCCCGTGGAGCTGGGAGCCTGATGTGGGACTTGATCCCGGGTCTCCGGGATCATGACCTGAGCTGAAGGCAGTCGTCCAACCAACTGAGCCACCCAGGCGTCCCTAAAAACTATTTCTTTTGAGCAGTGAGGGTCTATTAGAAATAAGTAGCTAATAAGAAAAATGATTTGTGAAAGATAGTCCTTGAGGCATGAAATCGGATAGTTACCCGTCTGGAGGAAGTCTGGTGTCAATGTTTTCAGACATAGAGGTAGAAGGAGCCTCAGGATGGGAGGGTCTGCAATTGTTCTGGTCTTTGTAACCCTGCCCCATTCTACCTGTTGTCAGGCTCTTTCAGTTTTTGTTGGTTCAAAACATCACATTGTCACAAAGGTCAAAGCTGCAGTCCCTGCTTTCTTTCTTTCTTTTCTTTTTTTCTTTTTTTAGATTTTTAAAATTTTATTTATTTGACAGAAATCACAAGTAGGCAGAGAGGCAGACAGAGAGAGAGGGAGGAAGCAAGCTCCCTGCTGAGCAGAGAGCCCGATGCCGGGGCTTGATCCCAGGACCCTGGGATCATGACCTGAGCTGAAGGCAGAGGCTTAACCCACTGAGCCACCCAGGTGCCCCCCACCTTTTTTTTTAGATTTTTTATTTTATTTATTTGCAGTCCCTGCTTTCTTAATCATAAGAAAGGAAAATGGGTTATTTTCAGCCACATTGTGCTGCTTCTTTATCCCAGGAAAAAACCTAAAACAAGAACCCACCCCCTCCCAAATTGAACACTTAAAACCCTCCAATAAAACAAAAACTTCAACAGCCATGATTGACCTGTAGAGCCTCAGGTGTTGGACCCCCTCACAGGATTTCTTTTCTTCTTTTTTTTTTTTTTTTTAAGATTTTATTTACTTATTTGAAAGAGAGAGTGTGCACAAGCGCCTGCACAAGCAGGGGGGAAGGGTGGAGGGAAAGCGAGAAGCAGACTCCCAGCCGATCAGGGAGGCTGACTCAGGGCTCAATCCCAGGATCTGGGATCATGACCTGAGCTGAAGGCAGACTCTTAACCGACTGAACCACCCAGGTGCCCCTCAGAGTTTCTTATATAGGACTTTTCTAGATTGACAGCTAATGCACAAAGAACTATACCAGGCCCTGGGGGCATCATTTTGCTGGGCAAGGAGGGGACATCAGAGAAGAGTCCAGGAACCATTCCAAATGCCATTAATAACATTTTATATTGCTGAGAGGGGGATGGTGGTGGTGGTAGGAGCATTTGTGTGCGGAGAGCAAGGTAGTACTGCAAGGCCCATGCCCGGTTTCTAATTGGTATTGATAATATAACCTTTTAGAGAGTCAGCTCCATGAGGTGACTTTGTGAAAACCTCTCAGTTCTCCTCTATGCACTGTTTACTTTGCTATCTCTACCAGCAGCTGTAGTGAATGGGAGAGCCTTGGCCTTCTCAAGTGCCCTTAGGCTGTTCCCAGTGACCCTCAAGTCTTAAGAATCAGTTGGGTGAGAATAATGGTGAAATCCTGTAGCTATTTGGCTCAAAATAAAAGCTGCACTGCCATGGTGATAAAGCTCCCAATTGAATAAGGAAAATGCCAATTTCCAAGAATCTGGATGGTAGTTATTTTAATCAAGTTGAGAAATGGGATCACTGAGAAGGGGATTTCTGCAGTATCTAGCCGTCAGGGAAACAGTTATTCCCCACTGCCTTCTATTTACAAATTCCAAGAGAGGAGCATGAGGCCTTGAGGCTGAGTCCCCTGTCTTCAGTATGACAGGCAGTCCACAGAGGCCTACTTTACAACTACACTGTAGTTTTTCCTTTTTTTTAAAGATTTTATTTATTTATTTGACAGGCAGAGATTACAAGTAGGCAGAGAGGCAGGCAGAGAGAGAGAGGAGGAAGCAAGCTCCCTGCTAAGCAGGGAGCCCGATGCGGGGCTCGATCCCAGGACCCCGGGATCATGACCTGAGCCGAAGGCAGAGACTTTAACCCACTGAGCCACCCAGGTGCCCCTGTAGTTTTTCCTTTTAAAAATACATTACATACTGAACATAATCTTAGTGCCTCATAGATGCTGCATGTGCACTAATATTCTTCCTGAAATCTGTAAATACAAGAAATTTAGAAATACATACTTTATAAGCCTTGGCTTTTGAGGAAGCCAGCTTGGGATTCCCCTTGTTATTTTGTCCAATCAGATTCCTTGAGAGGGATGGTAAGAACATTTCTGTCTTTTACCCCTTTCTCTGGTTTACCCAAATGGGACAAATCGTTGCTGGATTCAGCGACATTCTTTCCTAAATGATTCTTAAGGCATGAGGGTCACTGAGATTTATTTTTAAATTCATAATCTTGGGCTGAGGGAAAGCAGTTGTCCTTACTGAATTCCCTTGTGGAGGCTCTCAGCTGCCCAGACACCCCCATGTCTTTACTAGGCGCATTCCAGCAGTCTTAAAGCCCTGGCCCTCAGGAGTGAAATTCTGGTCTGGCGTCTCCCTCATGGAATCCCACGAGCTATAGCCATGCATGGATTAGGTGTCAGATCGAAACACTGAAGAAACAGGTGGCCTGTGAGCTTAATATAAAACTTCCGGCTTGGTAAAGTGGTCTTGGAGTCTATGCTTACTGAAAGTTTCCTTCTGCTTTCTTGTTAGCTTTAGCCATCTTTTAATGGTCTCCTTAGCTCCTTCCAGAGTTTTCTAGGAGCATGCTGGAAGCTGTCAGAATATAAGTAGTTAAACCGCAGTGAACTTGGAGAATGATTAAACAGTGATTAAGTGATATTTTAACTTCTGTTTACAGAAGAGAAATGGAAATCATCAGTGAAAAAAAAAAGTTTGTAGTTTTGACTGAAGTCGTCTTATCTTTCTTGGCCAGGGCTGCCTGCCCTTTTCAGGTTTCATTTTTAGCTACAAGGTGAACTCCCTCACACACTTCTTCACTGATGTCCATCTTTGTCTTTGGTCATATTTCTTCCCTTGTCCCTGCCCCCAACCCCCTTTCTTCCCACCTTCTCCTCTGCCTTTTTCCCTCCCTCCTCCATGCTGCTTTCTTGGTCTAGGAAAGCCAGTCCCACTCAGAACAGAATTGGAGTGGGACTCGGCTGCTCTTCTGTGTCTTCTTTTCCTTGAAGGCCTTGGGATGAAGCATGATAGGAGATTTAGGATATTTGGAAAGCCACTGGACTAATGGAAGAATCACCAGATAAAGAATTGAAGATGCCTTGGTTTGAATCCCAGTCCTGCTGCCCATTAGCTGTATGATCTTGGACAAGTTATTTAATCTCTGTAAGTCTCAGTTTCCTCCTCTGTAAAATGGGGGTGATAATTCCTATTTGAAAGAGTAGGATTTAGAGAGGATTAGAGTTTGCGTGGAAAGATCATTGCCTGGCACACCCAAAAGGCATTTAATTATGTCTGAAAGTGGGAGCTTTGCTGAGTGATTGAAGAGGTCAGGGTTGATGGTAGCTAGTGGACTGCCTTTGGTTAGCTTTTTGCCTACTTAACTACGTAATGTTAATCGTATAGTTCATATATTATTACATAAAGTTGTACTATTCTTTGCCTTTATTCTGGTTTAGTAACTATTAGTGGCAACCCAAAGGAGGGCTAGGTGGGCCTTTAGTGTCTCCCCCACTCCCCCCACTGCCATCTTCCCTACTCCCGTCACCAGCACCCCTTGCCCCAGCCACTCTAAATAAACAAATTTAAGTGCAAATTGTTTGTTATATAAATATAGCATTAAGACTTACTATGATTGTGTCCCCTCTTCCAACCCAGTTGCTACATACAAGTCCATTTTATTAAAAATGTCTGGTTCCCTACTGTGGTATTGATGTATTTGATTTGTGGCCAATTTATATAAAAGAAGCTGTAAAATAATTTCTGAACATTTTATTTTGTCTTATTTGAGGCATTTGTAGGAGAGAAATGGGTCATGGTTATTCTATCCTTTGTCCTTTACTAAAATGGAATGAGCCAAGGCCAGTTGGGCCTGGCAAATCACAGGGCCTTTGGTATTCCTCTTAGCCCTAGATAAGCTTGGCTGAATCTCTAGATTTTAAGAGTACTCAGCTGTTTTGGAAATTTGTTAAAAAGCATAATGAGTTATAATATGAAAGATACTTTGAGCCTTTTTAATTGGTATTTTCTAGCACATTACTTCTTTTGGGGGAAGGCCTTAAAATACTTAGCATACATTCCAGTGTGCTAAGTATTTTTTTTTAAAGATTTTATTTATGTATTTATTTATTTGAGAGAGAGGAGATGGGGAGAGGAACAGAGGGTTAGAGACAAGCAGACTCTGAGCTGAGGGCAGAGCCTAATGTAGGGCCTGATCCCTCAACCATGAGATCAGGACCTGAGCCAAAATCAAGAGCCGGACACTCAACCAAATGAACCACTCAGACCACCCCAGTGTGCTAAGTATTTGACAGAAGCGTAAGGAAATTTAAATATCATCTCAAAGTATCAGAAAACAGTGGCTCAGATTGCTTCTTACCTTATATGTTTATGAACTGGAAGAATTAATATTGTTAAGATGGCAGTGCCCCCCAGTTGATCAACAGATTCAGTGTGGTCCCCACCAAAATCCCTGCTGACTTTTTTTGCAGAAATGTATAGGTTGACCCTAAAATTCAACACAAGGGATCTGTAATAGCCAAAATAATCTTGAAAAAGAATAACAAAACTTGGGGACTCATGTTCCCAATTTGAGAACTTATTAGAAAGCTACAGCAATCAGGAAAGGTGGTCCTGGTGTAAGAATAGACATATAGATCTATGGAATAGAATTGAGAGTCCAAAATTAACTCCCTACATTTGTGATAAATTGATTTTTGACAAAGGTGTCAAAAAGACAATTCAATGTGGAAGGGATTGGCTTTTCAACAAATTATACTGGGACAACCAGATATCCATATGTAAGAGAATGAAGTTGGACTCCTTCCTGATACTATATGCAGAAGCTCAAAATGGTTCATAGACCTATGTGTAAGAGCTAAAACTATAAAACTATTAGGAGAAAACTTAGGACTAAAGCTTGGCCATCTTAGATTAAGCAGTGATTTCTAGAATATGACACCAAAAGCACAAGCAACAAAAGAAAAGGAAAAAAGCAGGTTAATTTGACTTGATCAAAATTAAAAATTTTATTCCTTCAAAAGGCACTATTTAAAAAGTGAAGAGACACCACGGAATAGAAAATACTTGTAAATCATATGTTTAATAAGGGCTTAAATCCTGTGAATCTTTGTATATTTTATTTTATTTATTTTTAAGGGATTTTATTTATTTGAGAGAGAGAGGGAGTGAGGGGCAGGAAGAGAAGCAGCTCTCTGCCAAGCAGGGAGCCCAGTGTGGGAGCTGAAGGCAGACGCCCAACTGACTTTGCCACTCAGCTGCCCCTAGTCTTTATATATTTTAGATTTAACTATAAAAAGCTCAATTAAAAATGGGCAAAAAATTTGAATAGATATCTCTCCAAAGAAGATACAGTAGTAATCAATAAGCACATGAAAAATGCTCAACATCATTAGTTAATAAGGAAATGCAAATCAAAACCATGATGAGAATATTGCTTCATACCCACTAGAATGGCTACTATAATTAAAAAGACATAGTGAGGGGATGCCTGGGTGGCCTGGTCCATTAAGCCACTGCCTTTGGTTTGGGTCATGATCCCAGGGTCCTGGGATTGAGTCCCGAAATCGGGCTTCTTGCTCAGCGGGGAACCTGCTTCTCTCTCTGCCTCTGCCTGCCACTCTGCCTGCTGTGCGCTCGCTCTCTCTCTCTCTCTCTCTCTCTCTGGCAAATAAATAAATAAATAAATAAAATCTTAAAAAAAAAATAGTGAGGATGTGGAGAAATTGGAACCCTCATACATTGCTGGTGGGAATGTAAAATGGTGCAGCTGCTTTGGAAATTAATTTATTGGTTCCTTAAAAAGTTAAAGAAAGACCCAGCAATTCCACTGAGTATATATCCAAGAGAAAGGAATATGTATGTCCACATAAAACTTGTACACAATTGCTCATAGCAGCATTGTTCATAATAGCTCAAAAGTGGAGACAACCCAAGTATCCATCAACTGATGGATGGATAAACAAAATGTGTCATATCCATACAATGGAATATTATTCAGCAATCGAAAGGAATGAAGTACTAATTGATGCTAACATGGATCAGACTTAAAAACATGCTAAATGAAAGAAGCATGTTATGTGATTTCATTGTACACAGTAGGCGGCAAGTCTGTAGAGACAGTAAGATTAGTGGTTGCTGGGGCTAGGAGAGGGTGGAATGGGACATGACTGCTAATGGATATAGGGTTTCTTTAGAGGGTAATGAAATGTTCTGAAATTACATAGTGGTGATAGCTGTACAACTCTGTTACTATATTAAGATCTATTGACTTGTATACTTTAAAGGGCGAATTGTATAGTATGTGAATTAAATTCAATAAAGCTATTATCAAAAAAATTTAGGATGATTTATATGTGTGAAAAGTATTCTGTCAGTTTGTGCTTGTCCCCATATTCCTGCCATTGTGAATCTTGAAATTAGAGCATCACTGTTTTTTGTTTGTTTGTTTGTAAGATTTTATTTATTTGAGAGAGAGCACAGCAGCAGGAGCGGGAGAGGGAGAAGCAGGTTTCCTGCCGAGCAGGGAGCCCAGTTCGGGGCTTGATCCCAGGACACTGGGATCATGACCTGAGCCGAAGGCAGAGGCTTTAACCCACTGAGCCACCCAGGTGCCCCAAGAGCATCGCTGTCTTGAGCACTGGGCTGGTTACTGTTGCCCCAAAGCCTCAAGATGAGAAATTTAGGTTTGTGATCACTTCATGCAGAAGAATAGTTTATGGCACACTGTATGAGGAACTAAACCTTTTAAGGGGACTGCCCTGAGGTTGAAGGCTTTCCAAGTTCTAAGTGTGACTCTCTGTGTCCTGTCCTGGTTCTTATTTATCTTCTCAACGTCATCCACACACATCACATAGATAGTTTATGTTTTGGGTCACCGGCCTCATTCCAGCGCCACTGAGAATCTCACTTTGATTCGTCCATTTTTCCCTCCAGGCACTTGTTCTGAGGGTCTCTCCTGGGAGGTGTAGAGACAGCAGCTGGAGGAGCCGCTGGGGGGCGCCCTGACCTCAGAGGACTGACTAGCCAGGAAGAGGCTTAGGCCTGTTAGGAAGAGATGACTCATTTTTCATCAAAGGCATTTCAAAGAAAATATAATGACAGGATGATGTCAGAGGAGCAGGTGGAGACAGGAACCTTGATTGAGGCTGGAGGGAAGTGACGAACAGAATGGTTGCCTGGACAGTCAGAATGATTGACTGGCATAGATTACAAGAAACGTCACCTGTTTTTTAGTTCCTTTCCCATGAGCGCTGGTGTGGGCAGTGCTGTTCATGTGCCTTTAGAGCATGTGGTCAAGTCTCTGCCTGTCCTGGGTGTACTGTGTTCATATCTGGCTGAGACATCTCGTGACACGCAGTGTGCTGTTCTCCTGCACTCCGCAGTAACTCTCTGGCTAGTAGGGTCTTTGTCTTGGAATTGAACCTCACATGGTCATGGTGGCTGGAAGTGTGACATTTCCCTTGATATATTAGTTATAGGAACTTGCCTAGATATCATAAGGTCAAATCTCAGGGACTTTATTGTCAAAAGTACTCTGGTTCCCTCCAGTGTTTTTAATTTTTTTGTTTTGTTTAATTTTTCAGTTCCCTCCAGTGTTTTGGCAAGAGCTAGATCTTTGCTCTAACTTCAGTTAAATTTCTTTTTTTTTTTTCTGCCCTGTTTGAATTGGTGTCTATGGATGAAGCTGATAAGTGGGGGAACCTTACAGTCAGGAGAAATGATAGTAAGTTTTGGTATCGCTTCATATTGCAAATCACTGAAGTTGGTAGGTATTCAGGCTTCTGTTTGTTTTATTTTATTAATTAATTTATTTATTTTTAGTAATCTCTCCACCCAACATGGGACTTGAATTCATGAGTCCAAGATCAAGAGTCACATGCTCCCGCTACCCCTACACCCCTATACTGAGTCAACCAGGCACCCCCAGGCTCCTGTTTATATTAAGATTGTAAGAGAGGGGCACCTGGGTGGCTCAGTGGGTTAAAGCCTCTGCCTTCAGCTCGGGTCATGATCCTAGGGTCCTGGGATCCAGCCCCATATCGGGCTCTCTGCTCAGCAGGGAGCCTGCTTCCCTCCCCTTCTCTGCCTGCCTCTCTGCCTGCCTCTCTGCCTGCTTGTGATCTCTGTTTGTCAAATAAATAAATAAAATCTTAAAAAGAAAAAAAAAGATTGTAAGAGAGTACACCTGTTCACTACTATGCTTTAAAACTTACCAGAGTCTGTATGATTATGAGGTTGGAGGCTAAATCAGGAGTTTTCAAAGACAAAAGAGAGGGTATTTATTGCTTGTATTCTGTTGTCAGGATTCAGGTCTCAAATATCTGGGGAGAGATGGTTTAGCAATATCAGTTGCTGCCTTTGTACTTATGGATCATTTATCTGAAAGTAGCATAGATATTGCCTCTCTTTAAGAACTATCATAAGCAAGGGCACCTGGGTGGCTCAGTCGGTTAAACATCTGCCTTCAGCTTTGGTCAAGATCCCAGGATCCTGGGATCAAGTCCCGTATCAGGCTCCTTGCCCGGCAAGTGCCTTGCCTGCCTCCCCCTGTTTGTGCTCTCTTTCTGACAAGTAAATAAATAAAATCTTAAAAAAAAAAAAAGAAATATCATAAACAAGAAGAAAAAGTTAAAAAAAAAAACCCTCAGGACTGGAAAGGAAAGGAAAGCCTACTATTTGGTGCTATTTTTATGTTTTTATTTATTTATTTACTTATTTATTTAAGGGGCAGTGGGAGAGGGAGAAGCAGACTCCCCACTGAGCAAGGAGTCCAATGTGGGACTCAGTGCCAGGACCCTGGTATCATGACCTGAGCCAAAGGCAGATGCTTAACCAACTGAGCCACCCAGACGCCCCTGGTGCTGCTTCTAATTGTTGCATCCTTCTGGCTGATCATGGGCTATTTGGGGCTAATATTAGTAGGTCTGTTATGGGACTAAAACTGACCTTCGGGTAAGAAGGACATGAGTCAGAAGAGACTGAATCAGATAACGTTTCTTAGAGAAAGTACTGGGCTTGCCTGGGCTCTTGCTTGGCAATATTCATCCTCTCTTAGTTGTGCTTCTCCCTATAGGTCTCCGTGAAATGACAAATCATTAGAAGAGACTTTTAGCCTAAAGTGCCAAGAAACCCTGGGAAAACTGTTCTCTAGCGTGGGTTGGATGTGGGAGCCCCTGTGAGGGTAATCTGTGATGAGGCTGTTTCAGAAGTCACCACCTGACTCACTGAGTCAGACGAGTCTGAGCAGAAGCAGCAGGCTTGGCCTGACCCTGTTTTGTGTACCTGCCCATAATGTATACAGATCTTCTCCCCTTGGTTATGAGCTAAAGTCCTTTAATCAGAAGGTCGAGCAGTGATAAGGGAGACATATTCTGACATACCAATTAACCAGAATGTTAAGGGAATCAATGTGGGGGCTGGGATTCCAAACATCTTTTTGATTTTTTTTTTTTTTTTTTTAAGTAGGAGTGGACTCTTGGGGGCTCATTGTCTCCTATAGGATAAAATCCAGTGGAGAAAACTCACCTTGTCCTTTAAGACCTTCCATAGTCCAGCCCAACTTTATATAAAATTATTTTTATAATAATGATATTCTTTTTTTTTTTTTAAAGATTTTATTTATTTATTTATCAGAGAGAGAGCGAGAGCGAGCACAGGCAGGCAGAGTGGCAGGCAGAGGCAGAGGGAGAAGCAGGTTCCCTGCCGAGCAAGGAGCCCGATGGGGACGCTGGGATCATGACCTGAGCCGAAGGCAGCCGCTCAACAGACTGAGCCACCCAGGCGTCCCAATATTCTTTTTTTTTTTTAAAGGATTTTATATATTAGAGAGTGAGGGCACATGCAAGAGCAAGAGCTGGGGAGAGGGGCAGAGGGAGAAGGAAAAGCAGACTCCCTGCTGAGCAGGGAGCCTGAAGTCAGGCTCAGTCCTAGGACCTGAGATCACAGCCTGAGCCGAACAAAAGCAGATGCTTCACTGACTGAGCCACCCAGGTGCCTCAAAATTATATTTATTCTTGTTTTAAAAGGTCAAATATTACAATGAAGCTTATAACAAAAGTAATCTATCCCTCCCCACTTCTGAGAACTGCTTCCAAGTCATTTAGCTATTTCTTATAGTATTTTTTACTATATTTCTTTCTTCTTCTTCTTCTTCTTTTTTAAAATAGTCTCCAGGGGTGCCTGGATGGCTCAGCCCCTTAAGCATCTGCTTTAGGCTCAGGTCATGATCCGGGGTCCTGGGATCCAGCCCCACATCTGGCTCCTTGCTCAGCAGGGAGCCTGCTTCTCCCCTGCCTGCTGCTCCCCCTGCTTGTCCTTGCTCTGTGTCTCACTCGCTTGCTCACTCTGTGTCAAATAAATAAAATCTTTTTTTTAAAGATTTTTAAAAATTTATTTATGAATCCTACCTTTTTTTTT
>PISX010021636.1:0-33248 GCA_004024625.1 Mellivora capensis
AGAAAATCTTATCCTAAGAATAATGAGAAGCAGTTGGGACACTCTTCTCTGGGGTGGCTGTGCAGCCTGGGTAGAATTTTAATCTCTTTCCTGTTCCATCTTCAAGAGGGATGGGACATCTCTAGAAACGCCTCTAGGTCCTTTTTGGTGGCTGTTTTCTTCTAAAAAATGCTGGCCCTTTATCTGTTTATAACAGAAATGTACATTAGCAATTTTGGGGACCAAATGAGAAACACTAAAGTAATTTCATTAAATCTATAAGAACAAATAGAGAATCTATCCAAATAAAAACATCTCCATTTGAAACACTCTTCCCTTGCTTTAAAGCAGTAATGCTTGCTAGTATTTAAGGACCTTTTCTGGCCAGTTGTCATCTCACAAGAGATTTTTTTCTCTTCCTTAGTATAGAAATGGGAATTTTTCAGAATCATACTGAAAAATAAATGTAATTATAAAAATACACACACTAATATACACTAGATATAAACTACTGGCACAGACTATATTAAAAATCACTAAATATTTTAAACAAAAGATCGAATGCTATTATGATAATATTGAAACATTCAAAGAAATAGCTACATTTAATTTTCAGTAAGCTTTTTTTAAATTTTGTTTTTTATAGATTTTATTTATTTATTTGAGAGAGAGTGAGAACTTGAGAGAGAGAGCGAGCACAAGCAGGAGGGGAGGGATATAGGGAAAGGGAGAAGCAGGCTCCCTGCTGAGCAGGGACCCTGATGTGGGACTAGATCCCAGGACCCTCAGCCAAAGGCAGATACTCAACCAACTGAGCCTGCGAGGCATCACTTCAGTAACCATTTTTAGTGTAGGAATGTGCCAACCAAAATGATGCATGCTGCACCTCTACTTTCCCTGTTGGGAAATAAAAGAAATAAAAAAAATAATAAAATAAGACAGTCTATAATGACATTAAAAATCTATAGTGACATTAACATCAATCACTAACATATCTCAGATGGTAAATAAAGAATTTCAGACTGCTAGATTAACTTTCACTAACTATAGTGTATATAAGCCTGGATTTAAAAAGGATTAAGTGACCTACATATAACAGTATGACACAATAAATGAGGTAAGAAAATGGTTCACTCTAACTCCATCCTCCATTTCTTGTTCAGCAAAGTAAAATTATTGTAAAAGCATTTAGTTCTCCTACTGTAGCTGTTACAATTTGCCAAACTCACCTCACACTTTCCTAAATACACACACACACACACACACACACAAACACACATTCATATGACGTGGAGCAGTAAAAGAAAAGGGGAAAATATTCCTGGATAGGTAAGTAAATCAGCAATATTTTTAATAGTGATGCACAAAGGCATTTTGAAAATAAAGACCAACCATTGAAAAAATAAGAGTGAGTACATTTAAGAAAAAAAAGGAAAATGAGTTGAAGATAAGGTTGATGAAACAGTACAGAAAGTATAATAAAAAGGCCAAAGAGAAGAAATAAGAAAAAAATGATAAGATTTTTAAAGAATCAATCGACTAGACCCCAAAACTCAAATTGGAGTTTCACAAAAAGAATAGAGAAAATTGAGGTGAAGAAATTATTGAAGCAATAAGTCTAGGAAATTTCTCCCAATTGAAGGACATGAGATGTCTGGATGCTAGGGTCACCTAGTTCCCAGTCAATTAATAAAAACAGATCTGTAGCAAGGCACATAGTGCCACATTTCCGTTCCCAGGGAACAAAGGTCAACCCAACAGGTGTGTATGGATGCATTAACATGACTAAATATCAATGTCTCAAAAGCAAAACTAGAAAACTAGACAGGAGGGACATAACACCTTCAAAAGAACAGTTCTACCTTAAAAAAAAGTTTTTCTGCTATTGATTCTATAGTCAATCAATTAAGCATGAGCCTAAAATAAAGAAAATTCCATATACACACTTCTCAAATTTTTAATCTTTTTTCTCAAAATGGTCTTCATCCAAAAAACAAACAAAGAAACAAATGAGAAGACTAAATCAGGAAGATGTGAAATTCACTTAGCAGAGGGTTTTACATAGGAGACAGAAGAAAATGTCCTTGTGTCTGAAAAAATTCAAAGGAGGTTACTATTTCTAGTGGAACGCTAGGAAATGAATTAATGAAGAGCGCATAAAAGTTAAACAAGTTATGAAAAATAGGTCCTATTAATTCCAGGGAAAACTAAGTGATGAAAGAGACATGTCACTCAGAACAAGCCAGCCACACCGGAGATGATGGCTACCCAGTCATAATTATGTAGACACTGAATATTGTGGGGCCCAGATGATGAGAACTAGTGTGAAGGAAAGAGAAGAGAAAGTGTTACTTAGATCGTGGATGAGAATATGTAATAGAGCCAAATTCTCATTTTTGCATAATTTAAAATCAATGGGTGGTGCTGAAACCTGAAAAATCAAGAACTAGTGGTACACAAATAATATTAAGAGATATGGAGTTAAGTGGCTGACAAAAGTTTAAAAAATTCTTCAAAGTGATTACTTCCGTATGCTCGTATAAGCCGGGAGGAGAGAGCAAAGACCCTTGTTCCCATAATCACATAAAATAATTTGACTTTTGAAACTTATAAACTTGCTTGGAAAAATGAGTAATTAAAAGGAAAATTAATGGAAGGTACTAGCATATTTAAAGAAAATTTAGTGAAATACTTGAGTGCATAAATATACACAAAATGTGATAGCAAAAACAAATTAAGAGATGTGAGGGTAAAAATTATCTCAGCATCAAACAAAATAAGAGTCTAGATATTTAGAAACATTGTTACTGACTTATGTGGACCTTGTATTAAAAAATACACTCCCTTTCAAATCTTCTATAAAAAATACTGTCAACTTTAGATGGAAATATGGGGGGAAAGTTGAAAATCAAGAGTGTTATTCTTGAATTTATAGCCAAATAGATCACTATTAGGATCCTACCCTTCATTGCTGCAGAGAAATCATACATGTACCACACAAACACTTGAATCTGGAAATAATGTCTATAGTTATAACAACAGTTAACAAAGCTGCAAAAATAACAGATACCTCTTATTTTATTAGTATCATTTTATATTTTATTGACTAATATTTTCATGGATGATTTTGTAAATCATGGAAAAACTAAAATGATTTCTCTTACAATAATGTGTTCAGATCTGTTTTTGTGTTGCATTGATGTCAACTACCCAATTAAAGATAAGCTCTCAAAACAGCTTATATTTCTCTTCCTTAAATTAAAAAAAAAAAAAAAAACTAGTACTAAGGAGGATCTTGATTTAATGAACAAAAAGAAGTAAAATGCATCTTCAATGCAGGCTTATAGGGAAGGATGCTGTGAGTTTTACCTAAAAGGATAATTTAAAACAGAGTTGACATCAAAATGCCATCACGTTAGCTTGATTTACTGTTGTTTATTGATTTGAAAAATGTTTTTCTTTCTTCATTTGGTTCCCTAACAGAGATTGTATGTGAATATTCATAATTTTTACAGTCAATGCCCATAAAAATTATGACATTCCTTTGTGTGAGGTGGAAGTGTAAGCTATTTACTGGTTTGTTGCTTCTTACTTCTACATTCATTTCTTAATATGTAGATTGCTTGATCCATTGAAATTACCTTCCATAGATGTGATTTCTATTACCTAGCATAATGCAACCGTCACAAAATGTCATTTCGTATGATAAAGTTATGAGTAGGTTACTGAAATAAATATACATGCACTTATGAAGAACATAAATAATGGATTTCCCAATGCAAATTTGGATGCTGGCGGCAGAATCCACAGACATTTTTATTTGTAGCCACTTTTTTTTTATTGTGTCTTAGAAGGTAAATATATCAGAAAATGTTTGGCATCACCATAGATGTCAGTCTTAAAGTATCACCTAAATCTAGGCATTATAACATCAAACAAATAACATAGACTAAAATTTGACCATTTTCAAATATGTGTTACTGTTTTCTTCTTATCCAGCAATTTGATCTGATCCTTTGACAGTAGCCAGTTACCTACTACATATAAGGCATTGAACCAAGAGCTGAATGGGTATACATGGACCAAGGAGGCCCAGTTTGTGCCTTCTAATAGCTCACAGTCTAGGAGGTGACACCAGTGAAGACAAAGTAATTATAATGTAGAAAAAAAAAAAAGAAGAAGAAGAAGAAAGTAATCTAGGTTAAATGTGGTAAAGAAGTACAAAACATAATGAAGAGGCAGTAGAAATAAATCAATCCACTGTATATGATCTGGGTAGTTTGTGGGGTTTTGACTGGGGCCGAGGTCCTTCAACATTTGGATTTGGTGACACCAGATCCTCAGTCAAGATGTCGCATGAATAACCAAAGTCATGGTTACTTTGGAAGTAAAGATTAAGGATTTTTGGATAATGGGAAGAAAATAATGCATCCAGTGTGGTGGTTACCAGCCAGATATGGCTATTTAAAATTTGAAATGAAAATTGGGTAATGTGCTTAACTGGTACACTTTTGGGTATAAAAAGCTGGATAGAAGATAGCAAATTTACAAGTACATATATCTGAATTCTGGCTCTGCCATTTAAGAGCAACATGGACTTGGATCAATCATTGAACCTTTATTTATTTTATACAGAAGAATTTATTTCTTCTGTAAAATGGGGATACTAGTCCAAACTTTCAGTGGTTAAAAGAGTAATGGAGAAGGTGCATAAAGTATCAAGCAAGATGATGGGATTATGGAAAATACTGAATATATGGAAGCTACTACTGTGACTTTAAAGGTGAAGGGATTTGAAGTTCTTCTGGGTTCAGTGACTTGTCCAAGGCAAAATCTAATGAAAGGTAGAACATGAAGCCCTAAAAGGTGTCATCAAAGGACTCCCACAAGCATTTCAGGAAGATCACTCCCTAACTTCTCAGAGCAGTAGTTTCTGAAACATTGACCTGTTGTTCTGAATTTCTGTGGCACACCAATTTGGTGCTTGATTTCCTCTGATGGCAATGCCTCCATAGTACAACGGTTTCCAATTTGGGTCAGGGTGAAGGGGGAGACATGGTAGCCTTGACCTGAATTCCCTCACATTCAAGACTTCCGGATCTTCCTACTCTGAAGTCACTTCATCATGAAGGAGGGACTGCGGGTATTAAGGATGAGACATGATAATTATATTTTCCACGGGGTAAAGAAGTAAAGAAAATACTACCCCTTGCAACCATGAACAATGTATATAAAACTACTGAGGTTCCATGCAAAAGATTTGTGGCCACTGATTTCTAATCTCTGTTTCTAAAAAGCAACAATTTTATAAACTACAGGTTGGGTTCATATCGTCACATCTCAGTTAAATATATCAAAATTTATGTATATACAGATACATTTAAATTGATCTCAGAGTCATGGGATGGAGCCCCATGTCAGCTTCCATGCTCAGTGCAATCTGCTTGAGATTCTCTCTCCCTCTCCCTCTGCCCCTCCCCCCATTCATGTTCTCATGTTCTCTCTCCAAGATAAATAAATAAATCTTTAAAGAAGATTGTAAAATTTTGGAATACATGTGAAGTCAACAGAGGAAAGTTTTGTATATATATAGACTGTTAAATCTTTTATTCAATTTTCCTTTATACTATTTCTTTTTTTCTACAATGACGATTTTAGTAGCAGTGTATGTCTTCTTTGGAATATATTCTGCTCTCTTTACCAAAGATCTTTGCCTGATGTCTATTTCTGCCCTGTTTCGGTTGTTCAATAGAGTTTAATTATGTCATATTTCCCAAAATCAAATATGGATATTCTAGATGTTTACTCAGTAAACACTGTATTCTTTCCTTCTTGGGTGCTATGTATCTTTAAAATTAACCTTTAATACCTATAATCAAGGCACAGGTTGAGCTGCAAAGATCCTAGGAATATTGAATGGGAGCGATAATGCTCTCTTAATAATTCCATGTATGGAGATGAAGTGTACCAGACCCCAAACTCTCCTGAATAAATGCTCACAGACCAAGGCTGTGGGGTTCCTTCTAGCCTGGCAAATGCATTTCCTTTCTTCTAGCCAGAAGTAAACTGGGCTGCACTGGGCAAACTGGCCAGTAGGATCTGAGGCTTCCGTTTCTCCCCACAGTCCTTGCGCGTGATTTCAGAAATCTGCCTCTGGATGCCATGATAGGGGGAGAGCGGTTCTGTGCTGCTTACTGGTGGTTTGAATGCTGACTAATAAACTCTTCTCGGCCGACAAAGTTGCTTTCATTTGCCCCGTGGTGAGCTGAGAGAAAATGTTAAAGTGCCTGAAGCAAGCAGGTAGCAAGTGGATGCTCAAGTTCAATTTCCACTGGCAAGCCCCCCGCTGCACTCCTGTTGTGAGTACCAAGAACATGGATTTGAGCACAGCAGCAAAGCAAAGCTCACCTCAGAGGCGTAAGAAAGGTGAGTCGAGACAATGTGGACTTTGAAGATATTCAGATATCTTCAGTGTATCATTTCCACATCTCGAAGCTGCAATCACTAGCAAACTCCAAGAAAACCATGTGTTCACTCACATTTTCCACCGTTGTCCTCAAACAAGATTGGCTTGAACTTGTAGTAAAGGCGTTCAGAAGTGGTATGATTTCGGAAAATCTTCAAAATAGCTGCATAACTTACACGTGGGCAGTGCAGTTCCTAGGAACTTTACGCACCCGAGGCTCACAAGCACAACTATTCAGGAAGAGGATGGCACCGGACATTTTGGGTGCAGGTGCCACCGTGGCTGCTCAGAGAGCCTAGGGGAGCTGGGGGTCCCAGTGGTGGTCCACGGCACCAGGAGGGACACAGAGCACAGGAGGCAGAACTGGGTGAGCATTGAAGAAAACGTCCTTCCACGTTGGTTCTTCCTTTAGATCATGGCTATGGGACACTTGAATGTGATTCCACATTGAGAAGGGCCGCTCTTGGAAGAGGCATGGATTTCAAAGCATTGGATTTCAAAGTGCAAAAGATGGCAGTTAAATTATCTAATGAATAATTGTGTATTGATTACATAGTGAAATGATAGTACTTGAGCTATACTGGGTCAAATAAAATGTATCATTAGAATTAATTTTGTTTATTTTGTTTTATTTTCTTGATATGGCTACTGGACCATTTAAGATTGCCTATTTGGCTTGCAGTGTTTCCATTGGGTGAGAGGTGGGAGAGATGGTAGGTGGGGGGGTGCTCCAACATGGGTTCTGGAAGTGCTCCCGCTGGCAAGAACAAAAGTCATTCTTTTCCTTTCAGTGGCCCTCACCATCTTTATGGTACATTTTTCTGTTTCTGTTCTTGTTTTTGTCTTAAGATTTATTTATTCATTTTTAGAGAGAGGGAGTACAAGGGGGAGGGGCAGAGGGAGAGACCAAGCAGATTCCCTGCTGAGGACAGAGCTAATGTTGGGCTGGATCTCACGACCCTGAGATCATGACCTGAGCCAAAATCAAGAGTCAGATGCTTAACCAACTGAACACCCAGATGCCCCTTTAAGATACTTTGTTCTCTTTTTTTTTTTTAAAGATTTTGTTTGTTTACTTGAGAGAGAGAGAGAGCAGAGTTAGCGACAGAGAGAGCACAAGTGGGGCTGGAGGGGCAGACAGAGAGGGAGAAGCAGTCTCCCCACCCGGCAGGGACTCTGGGATCATGACCTGAGCCAAAGGCAGGCACTTAACCAACTGAACTACCCAGGTGCCCCTAAAGTACTTCATTCTAAGGAAAACTATCTGCTAGCAGGTAAGGACAGCCAGAACAAGATGTGTCTTACTGCCCTCAGGAAAGAGATTTTACATTATCTTTTGAGGAATGAGGGTTGCCACAGGAAGGTTGGCCTCAGTTGGATGAGGATCTCAATGGAGTGGGTAGGACCTCCTGCTGGTCAAATGTCCAGGACAAGGTAGAGAGCACCCTGACATTTCCAAGAGCCGAGTTGCTCTCACAATCCATGTCTGTGATGAACACTTCTCTGGCAGGGAAGGTGGGGAGAAATGGCCCAGGGTAATAGGTAGTTTGCACTTAAATCTAAAAGTAAGTTATTTTGCTTAAATGTGACTCCTGTCTAGTCAGTGGCTATGTTCTGTGATTATCGTCTTCACCTCAGATTCACTTTGGAAAAGATTAGGGATTTACACAGACTAATGACAAGAGTCTGGAAATCCGGTTGGATCTTATGGTTGGTCAGGTTTTGCCTTCTGAGTTGCCCATCCTTTTTTTTTTTTTCTTTTTTCAGAGAAAGGCATATTTGATAGTCCACTTACTGACTTTTGGGACCATGAGACCCTGGCATCCTCACAGCCACTTCTTTTTCTGTGTTACTGAGCTTTATCTATCTCCAAAAGTAAGGGCAAGAGAGCATTGATTTCTAGAGAGGACACCCAGATAGAAGACCACTAAACTAGTACTTCTCTTAGTATTCATACCCTTATCTTTTGAGAGCCTTTCTCCACTGTGCTACCATAATTGTCATTGTTTCTATCCCTGATTACAAACAATTAATGTCCTTCAGTCACATTCAAGATTCCCACAGCAGGAAGTGAATGGCTTTGTTGCCAGCTAACCTTCTCCTGCCCCACTAAACTCAACCTTTGTTACTTCACAATAACCCTGTGGTCCACCATATTTCCTATAATCCTTGGCTGTATCAAGCTTCTGTATCTCTGCAAATGATTCTATGTTTTTCTGACATGAATTTCTTCATTCTTCACTCTGTTTGACTTGGCTAACTACTATCAGCTGAGATGGACACCTTTCCAGGAAGCCCTCTTTGATTTCCGCTACCAGTCACTCCAGGCTTGGGTAGGTCTCCATGCTTGCTTCGCCCAGTGTCAAGTATCTGTCATCCTTATGGAATTGACCACCATGTCAGATGAGTCTCTTTACATGTCCATCTATCCCAGGTACCTCCCAGATCCTAGAGGCAAGACATTCTTGTTCAATATTGTATCTTTATTACCCACCACCAAACCCCATGTATAGTAACTGCTCAGTAAAAGGTTACTAAGGAGAAGAAACTTAAAAGAATGTGCTCTTCCAGGTAAACTGTAATTAGGCATTTGAATCAAAGCAAATGGCATAGATTTGTTAAGATTTACAAATTTGAAGCATGTTATTTTAATTGCAAAACATTGTTCTTAACAAAAGTGGTAATTCTTGGTTTCTGTCACAAAGACTATAAATGAAATGGTTGATCTCAGAAAAATACATATATGTAGAGAACTAAATATACAAATGGACCCTAACATCCAAAACATCACAAAATAGCACTGTGTGTAGGAATACATGAATCACACTGTGTCAGCCCTTAAATGGCACTGCATTGGCAGAGAAATGTCATGAAATACACATTGTATAATAAAAGAAAAAAAACCTATGAACTCAAGTTGAGGTCTCTGATTTTAGTTCTTCACAAATCTACTTAACTTCTGTTTCTAATTTACTTTAGCTCATTTCTTTCTTCAGCTTCCATTTAAACTACCCTTCTCCTGATATAGATCCATATGGTGCTGTCTCTAAGAAAGCCTTGATAGCTCAAAACATCCAAGTGGCTTCCCTCCCAGACTCTGTAGTCCACTTAATACTTTGTGCATACCCACCAGATGCTTACACTTAGCCTTAAGAGGGTTGCTGAGAGGCAAATTCGTCAACCACTGCCTTATGTAACAACTGGCCATCTGTCCCACCATTGCTCTAAGAGGCTAGAGATTCAGTTTCCAGAAATTTCACATTCACAACATGCACATTGAATAAAAGTTTCAAAGATGTTTAGATTAACTGCATTCTGCCAAGTGATATTTACTACAGATGTTTTGAGACTTAGTGATCAAATCACAATATAAACCACAAAAAATGGTGTTGTCATGCATGCATGCATATGACCAAATCTGTATTAAATTCCTAATATGTACAGTGTACAATGTTTATTTATATATACTGACACAAAATCAGCATAACCTATGGCTACTATTGGATATGTAGCTTGATAGAGGAGATTTTTGTGTAAAATTCATTATTTTTCCACTGATGTATATGGATTAAAAAAAATTACCAGATGAGGCCTTAGACCCTTTTTGAAAGACAAACTGTGTTATATTTGGAAGCACAATATTACAGAAACCAACTCTAAAATGTATAATCAAACTTAATGAAGCATTATAATTGTCCTAACCAGGAATCTGAGATGCAGATGATTGGAATTGACTAAGATGGTGAAATTTGGCACATCCTGAATTTACTCTATATTAGATGCTGCTCTTATATAATTCCCAAATATGAGATGAATATTGTTTTGCTCATTGTACAGGTGAGAAAACAAATGCATATACAGCAAATCACTTGAGCAAAGCTACAAAATTTCAGGAAAGTAGTAGACTCTCAATCAGAACACTCATTTCAAACACTAATTTCAAACTTCTTTCTTTATTTTGATAAATAGCTTTATTTAGGTACAACTCATATCCAAGAAATTACAAATATTTAAGGTATAAATTCAATGTTTTGGCATAAGTAATTAAGTGTAAAAATATCACTATGGTAAAAGTTATGAGCATAGCAATCCCCACACAACTGGTCATAAAACTTTGTCATTTCTCTGTCCTATCCTCTGCACCAGTACCTTCCTTTTCCAGACAACCACTGATTTGCATTCAGTCACTATACACAAGTTTGTATTTCCTATAATTTCACATAAATAGCACCAAACACCAATTACTCTTGCTTTCCCAACATTGGCATAATTATTTTGAAATTCATTCATGTGGCAGTGTGCACCAAAAGTCTATTCTTTTTTAAAAAAATGTTTCCAGGTAAATTCTATTATATAGATGGACAACAGCTTGTTTATCTTTTCACCCTGTTGATGGGCCTTTGGATGATTTATAGATTTTGGATGTTACAAATAAAGCTTTCATGAACATTCAGGTGTATGTCTTTGTATGAGCATATGTTTATTTTCTCTTCCTGAATTACGTAGTAGTGAAGTTAATGTAACAATAAGTGTCTGTTTTACTTCTTAATAAATTAACAAAGTATTTTCCAAAGTGACTGTACCATTTTATATTCTCATCATCTCCAAATCTCACTAATATTTGGCATGGTAAATTTTTGAAATTTAGCCATCAACAGTAGATATCTATTTGCATCTTTTTGTGGATATAATTTATATTTTCCTATGATCCAATAATGTTAAGCATTTTTCCATGTGCTTATTTGCCATTTTTATATTTTTTGTGAAATGTCCATTCAAACTTCTGCTCACTTTTTTTGTCTCATATTATTGAGTTTTAAAAATTCTTTATATAATCTGGTATGAGTCATTTATCAGATATGAGATTTGCAGCCTGTTAGAGTGGCCAAATTTTCATTTGTTATGTTATTTTCATGAGGTTCTAAATCACTTTTAATTTCTCTTTAGTCTTTTCCTTATTATCTCATGAGTTATTTAGAAATGTGCTTTTTAATTACCAAGCATTTGGGGATTTTCTAGAAATCTATTATTTATTTATAATTTAGTCCTATTGTGGTTAGAAACGTGCTTTGTATCACTTGAATTCTCCTAATATTTGGTCTCTCTTGGTCAACATTTCATGTGCAAAAAAAAAAATACATGTATTTTCTATTGTTATTTGAAGTCACTTTGGTCAAATTGGTTGACAGTCTCCTTCAAATCTACATCATTACTGATTTTTAGTTGTCCTATGAAATATTTAAAATATATATTGAAATATTCAACTGAAATTGTGGATTTGTTCTTTTCTCCTTGAAGTTCCATCTACTTATACTTCATGCATTTGGGATTTATGCACAAGCATTTTGAAGCATAAAGTTTTAGAATGTTCTTTAGATTGTTACCTTTATCATTATGAACTGACCCACTTTGCCATGATGATATTTTTTGTTCTCAAATCTACTTTGTGTGATATTAATATATCCACTCCAGTTATCTTTAGATTAGTGTTTGCATTGCATGTATTTCTCTTCTATTTCTGCTTACTTTATTGCTATATTTGCTACATATGAAAAGTGATTTTCTCATAGGCAACATATATAATTGGGTCATGATTATCTTTCAATCCAACAATCTCTTGGTTTTATTAATAGTATTTAGGCCATTTACATGTAAAGCGGTTATTGACATGCTTAGGTTTAGGACTACTATTTGTTCTTATTTTCCACTTACCTCCTCTTTTCTTTTCTTTTTTTTTTTTCTTTTCTTTTTTTTAATTTTCCACTGCATTCTTTTTGATTAATTAAATATGTCTTATGATACTATTTTATTTCCTTTGTTGGATTTTAGCCATGACTCTGCTTTGTTGTTTCAGTGGCTGTTATTTAGGATTTATAGTACACATTTTTAACTTATTACAGCTTATTTTCACTGATTTTATAACCACTTTATGTGTAAAACCTTGCTATAGAATATATCTCTCTTCCTGAACTTTGTGCTATTAAAATAATACTTTTAACTCTATACATCATAAACTCCAGATTACATTGCAAATTTTTTTTATCAAAATAGTAATTTATCTTGTTAAAAAAATTGAAATAATAAGAAAATCTTCAATATTTACCCAAGTAGTGAAATCCTAGGTCCAGTATGAGGGTGAGATGAGTGAGTCATTTGCCCAAAGAATGAGATTTAGCAGGTAGGTTGAGGGGGGTCACCAAAACTTAGGAAGATGGATAATATTTAATATTAAGTTAATACAAAATATCCTTGATGAATATACTAAATGAAAGCAGAAATTGACTCTGAATATTCATGACCATGAGAATCGATCAGTGTGATGCATACAAAGCAAATAAATCTCACACTTAAAACTTCTTCAAAGAATCATTGCTTGTGAGAGAATGTAACAAGTTGTGTATGTTGTTTATAGAGATAATCCACAGTACTGATTGGTAAGGAGGAGAGCTTTTATTTTATTACAAATACATGTTTATGTGATTTAAAATATAGGAGAACATTGATAAGAAATTTAAATTCAATTTATTAATAATTTTAGGTTTTCATAAATAAAATTTGACTTACTAACAAACATATCCTGAAAATACATTTTTAATCATGAAAATAAACTTATCAGAAGTATGCATACCCATTGACCTAAAACTATAATAAGTAGCTCACTTTTATTAACTTCTTTGTATTTATTTATTTATTAAAGATTTTATTTATCTATTTGACAGAGAGAGAGAGACAGTGAGAGAGGGAACATAAACAGGGAGAGTGAGAGAGGGAGAAGCAGACTCCCCACTGAGCCAGGTAGCCTGATGTGGTGGGGCTTGATCCCAGAACCCCAAGATCATGACCTGAGCTGAAGGCAGACACCTAATGACTGAGCCACCCAAGCTCCTTGCTTCTTTATATTTAAACAAGTATTTTTCACTACTGTTTTCTTTTTTTTCCCATTAAATATGCCTGAAAACTCATGCATACTTTTCTATTATTTTTAATTGCTGTTTTGTGATTTTATAGAAGTTTTGTGTGTACCTATTTGATTGCTATGTATTATAACTTGTAGGAAATAAGTTAAGAAAATATTTATTGTACAGTATGCTTACTATAATTAAACATGCATTAATTACTTAATTAATTAGTTAATTAACTAAAATCTATACTCAAATTAGCCCACAAGTATAGCATTTAAAGAGCCAAGTAGTGCAGTGTTCAGGAAAAGAAGAAAAATTGGTACAGAAGGGGATCAGAATTATTAAAAGTAATTTAAAGTTTGGTCAGAGAAACACAGTATTGTATCAACTATGATATAAATGATCTGTAAATGAATGTGTTTCTAGCATTGATATTCTTAAAATAAAATTATCACCTTCATAATTAGGAAATTATGATACATGCATTAAAGAATTATTATAAATTTTCTTTAAAGTTAAATAATTTTCTTTGAAGTATGAAGAATTCCAGAAAGTAAAATATTAAGAATTACAGAAACTGGTGAATATATAAGTAAGCTAGAAAATAAGAAGATACTGACTGAAATACATTTTAACACTTCTCTAAGATGACCAAAAACTATGTATGTTAAAAAGTAGAATATTTTAATAAACCATGGACGTGACCAAAGACAAGGCACAATTTTATATATCTTATAAAATAGATGGAGATTTTTATTTTTTTTATTTATTATCATTTTCAAAAGATTTTATTTATTTTTTTGACACAGAGAGAGAGTATAAGCAGGAGGAGCGGCAGAGGAAGGGAGAAACAGCTTCCCCACCTGGCAGGGGACTCCATGTTGGACTTGATTCCAGAACTCTTGGATCATGGCCAGAGCTGAAGGTTGATGTTTAAAGGACTGAGCTACCCAGGCAACCAGATGAAGATTTTTAAAAGACTCTTAAAAAACAAGTTCTAATAGTGAGTTAATTCACTGGGACTGGCTTACTTATTCCAGAGAATTCTCTGTATTTGTTTTCATTTCTTTTCTTTTTTTTTTATACCAGTTAACATACATATTAGTTTTAGGAGTATAATATAGTGACTTATCTCTTAATTTGTTTTCAATGAATGCTTTCTTTCAGAAATAAAACAGTAGGATATTAACAACTAAAGAAAGAAAGTTTTAAATATTGGAAAAACTTAAATTTGTGAATATTAAAATTAAGAAATGCATATTTTATTTCGATAATTTTATAAAATGAAAGTGTTTTTTAAAACATTTAAGCAGAGTTTAATAGTACTTTGTGGAGGGCAATAAAATTAGAGAAACAAAAATGACACAATATTTTGTGAATGATTTTATAAATTATATTTTGTGCAAAAAATAACTTACTACTAAGCACAAACAGTCTGTACATTTTCATGTAACATGCCCATATTGGATGATATTTTGGATCATGTGGGAAATGTTAATAAAGCTTGGCAAGAAAAAAAAATCCCCAAATATGAATATATATAAAGCTGCATGATTAATAGAAGGCCTGTCACTTTGCTTGCAACAAATAAGAGAAAGTAACTGTGAAAGAACATTCAACAATTGTAAAGCTTTAGCAAGAGACACAAATATGCTACTTGAATTAGAAAATAGATGAAAATGAAAATACACAAATTGGAAATGTGTAATTTGCCAAATGAGGGTATTAAACATTGTGGAGAAATCCTGCATCAAGTAGAAATTAAGGAGATTATAAATTTTAATATATCCAATTAATAGTAAAATTATTGTAGATGATAGCAACGTCAGTAATTTAAAATCCAAATTGTGTCTAAATCTTCTAAAACTTATTCATGACATTTTCTTAGAGCAATCTTACCCACATTTTGAAGTACCTTGAGAATTTTTTAACAGCTGGTCATAGAGGCATCCTGTGACAGATATTTCATGAAGGTGAAGTTAATGAAAACTTATTTAAGATCATCACTTAGTTAAGAGAAACTGGCAAGCATGGCAATTCTCTCATTGGAATGATATTTCTAAACAGCTTTATCAAAGTATAATTGACATAAAAATACTGTACATATTTAAAGTATACAATATGATGATTTGGGACATCTGCATATGTTAGTGAAACCATCACTACAATCAAGGCAATAAAATATTATGGATGAGTTTGCTTCAGTTAAAGTCTCCAGCATTTTCTTTAATATTTATGGTGATATAGGTCAGCTGATAATGAATTCCTCCAGCTTTTGTGCGTCTTACAAGGTCTTTATTTCATCTTGGTTTTTTTTAAGATGGTAGTTTTGCTGGGTATAGAGCACTCAGTGATAGCCCTCTCTTTCTGTACTTAAAGAATGGTGCTCCTCTGTCTTCTTGAATTTTTTTTTCCAAAGAGAAATTTATTATCATCTTTCTTTTCTTCTGCATGTAGTATTCTGTGTCCCTCATTGTCTTTAACATCTTCCTTTACATATTCGGGTTTTAGTAATTTGATTATGGCATGCCTGGCTATAGTTTTCTACATTTTCCTTGACTTGATTCTCTCAGATTTGTGGATAGATAGCCTTTTAATTTGAGTATTTTTCAGTCATTATTTTGTCAAATAGCTGTTCAGGCTCCCTTCCCAGTCTCTTCTTTGGAGACTCAAATTACAAGTATATTAAGGCACCTGAAGGTGTACCAATGCTTATTGGAGACCCATATAGTTTAAATCTCTTCTTTCTGTCTCACCATATTTAAATTTACTGTAATATCTTCAAATTCACTTAAATTTTTGCCTCTGATTTATGACTTAACATAAGCCCTTCAGGATTTGTGTGTGTGTGTATATATATATATACATACATATATATATATTCATAATATATATGAAATATATATGCTCATAATGTATATGGAATATATATTTCATAAATATATGAAAAATAAATAAATATATATATATATATATATATATAATCTCAGACAATTTCTCTTCTTCTAGGATTCTTTTCTGTCTAACTGATATCTTCTGTGTCTTTACTTAACTTTTTGACCATATAGAATATTGTTACAATATCTGTCTCAATACACTAGACTGTTCAATCTTACATCTCTGGCAGTTTGGGGTTTTTGTAAAATGACTGATTTTTTCCCACTATGGGGTAGATTTTCTTGCCCCTTTGTTTGCTGGCAATTTTTAATTAAGTGACAGTTGTGAATTTTATCTCATTGAATGCTACATATCTTTGTATTCTTCTAATTTAATATTCTTTTCTTGTTCTCTGTTCTGGGGTCCGCTTTTTATACACAGATGTATCTGTTTGTTTCTTG
Source organism: Mellivora capensis (assembly GCA_004024625.1). Taxonomy (NCBI): domain Eukaryota; kingdom Metazoa; phylum Chordata; class Mammalia; order Carnivora; family Mustelidae; genus Mellivora; species Mellivora capensis. The sequence continues at coordinate 16,686 of PISX010021636.1, forward strand.
CTTTTGAGGTATTAAAGTAGGATGTAACATGCTCTTTTAAAGTATAAGTAGTCACCAATGCTGAGACAAGATCCTTGTGTACTCCACCTAATGCCCAAGGAGTCATGAGGTTTTCCAGTCTGGAGGAACTGAATGCTATTCTGTGCCTTTGGAAATGATAGGCACCTTTCCTCTTAAGCATTTTGGAAGGTTCTTTCCTGCCTTACAACATACTCTCAGCTTGATGCAGAAAGAGACTCTCTGGATATCTCTGATTTCTTCCCCGTGCAGCAATCTCCTCTTTTGTGCCGTCCTATAACCTCTTGTTTTCTTGGTTTCTAGGTTGCAGTTTCATCTCCCTACTCACCTCAAGATGTCTGCCAGGCTGCCTCTAGGCTTAGTCCCCCTACACCATGGCCTGCAGGCTCTTGGCTGTAAGCTGGGGCAGTTGTAGGCCTCACTGTGCTTGTGTCCCATCTCTTAAGGACCATTGTCCTTCATTGCCTGAAGTCCAGTGCCTTGAGAAGTTTTTTGAATGCTGTTTGATTTTATGTTGTTTCAGTTCCTTTTACTCCATCTTAACTGGAAGGGAAAAAACAACCTCAGTGTTTTTCCCGCACAACCTTAAAAATCAACAAGAGTGATATCAACAAATTACAACAAAAGGATTGTATTGGTTACTTCTGAGTAGGGGAGTTATAGGTGGAGGAGTCCTCTTCTATAGTGCATTTTCTTCCTTTAAAAATAATATGTAATGATTGTTGATGTATTGTATTAGTGATTAAAAAAATCATCAACTATTTAATCTTCTTTTTTTTTCACCAAATGAGATGCAAATACCTAGCACAGCAGATGTTCAGAGAATATCATTCATCTTCCCTTACCCTCCTTTCTACCCACTTAAGGATGTTTTCCATGAATGTGTAACTCTTCCTGTGGTTGTTTTAATTAGGCCATAGGGCACAGTTGGCCCATGCTGTAATTCAGGCATGATGGAGAATTTTTGGATAAATTCACTAGATTCCTTGCCTCTCTGTTGCAATAATAGTGACCTATGTTCTATATGTTCTCATCTAGTTCTCCATTGGGGCTGAGCTTTAATAGCCCACAGTGATAACTTGTTTATAAACACAGACTTTATTAACTCTTTTCTCTTCCTTGTCTCACATCTTTTCTCTCTTAACTGTTGTTTCCTAGGTTCACATCCCAAATAAACAACTCTTCTAGAATATTTGTCTCAAGACTGACTTTTGGGAAGTCTAAACTACAACATATTTCTAATTGGTAGTTATAATCATAAAATATATTTTCTAATTGTGGAAAAATGAGAAGAGCACACCTTTGTAAAGGTTGTCTGCAATTTCTATAAAATGTTCTGATTTTTAAAAATTGTATTCTCTATAGATATTCAGAATATAAATAATAAAATATTTATTCTACTTTTTCTTCATAAAATATGAATAAATTAGTGTTTTTAATAGTTAAATAAAGCATAAATAAATCTTAGCATGCTGTATTGGAAAAATATTAGCTATTATATTGATAAAATGTGTAGTTCATCCCTGCAGATGTTCCAGATTTTACGGGCTCTACATCAGGAGGATTGAGGGGTATAAGGAGGTCATTCTGAGACTCAGGCTGATGGCATCCTTACCATCTCCAACAGGTAGATTCCAAAGTCACTGTGGACATTGACATACAGCTGGCAGATGGAAGATTCCAGAAAGCACACTGGCTTCTAAAACAATGTGGCACGTTATTTGAATTCCATTTCTGTGGGTAAGAACTAGTCATATGGCTTTAAGTCAAATTTGAGGGATGGTCAATGAAGTTCTTAGCTAGGGAGTCATTTGCCAGCAACAACCATATTATGAAAGGGAAGTGTGAACATTGTTCCATGAATCATTTTTTGCCTAATACCTGGAGGACAAAAATTCTAATTTGTATGTGAAAGCTTAATATTATTTAAAAAAATAGATTTTCCATCTTTGCCTCTTTTCCCCCCAAAACTAAAAACACTCTAGCCTTTGCTTCTTTGCAGCAATACTGAGGTTGTCTTAAAGATATTATCTAGTGAAACCAAGTTGCTTTCATTGCCCGAGTGCTACTTTGGGGAAGAATGCTGCAAAAAATAATGTTAACCAAGGAAGCCAGCCACAGTTAATGTTTTCTAGATGCTGTTGCCTCTTAAAAGGATTAGTTTCCATCAGTGGTAGAAAATACACTTCTTGCAGATCATCCGGGCAAACACATCCCAAACTGTATCAAATATTTGGGATCATCTCATGTTGTTTTGAATATTTCTATTTATTTATTTATTTATTTATTTGAGAGAGTGAGCGAAAGAAAGAGAGAGAGAGTGCACACTAGGGGGAGAGGGATGTAGGGAGAAGGAAAAGCAGACTCCCAACTGAGCATGGAGCCTGATATGGGGCTTGATCCCAGGACCCTGGGATCATGACCTGAGCCAAAGGCAGACACTTAACCAAGTAAGCCATCAAGGTGTCCCTAAGGACATGTTATTTTAAATAGAGTGGAACAATTTTAAAGAATACTTGTCTTTCAAAAACAGACACATAGACCAATGGAACAGACTAGAGAGCTCAGATATGGACCCTCAACTCTATGGTCAAATAATCTTCAACAAAGCAGGAAAAAATATCCAATGGAAAAAAGACAGTCTCTTCAATGAATGGTGCTGGGAAAATTAGACAGCTACACACAGAAGAATGAAACTTGACCATTCCCTTACATCATACACAAAGATAAACTCAAAATGGAGGAAAGACCTCAACGTGAGACAGGAATCCATCAAAAACCTAGAAGAGAACATAGGCAGTAAAAAGCTTCTGCTCAGTAAAGGAAACAGTCAACAAAACAAAGAGGTAACCCACAGAATGGGAGAAGATATTTGTAAATGACAATACAAACAAAGAGCTGATATCCAAGATCTATAAAGAACTTCTCAAACTCAACACCAAATAATAATAATAATAATCATCATCATCATCAAGTCAAAAATGGGCAGAAGATATAAACAGACATTTCTCAAAAGAGGACATATAGGGTGCCTGGGTGGCTCAGTGGGTTAAAGCCTCTGCCTTCGGCTCAGGTCATGATCCCAGCATCCTGGGATTGAGCCCCGCATCAGGCTCTCTGCTCGGCAGGGAGCCTGCTTCCCTTCCTCTCTCTCTGCCTGCTCGTGATCTGTCAAATAAATAAATAAAATCTTAAAAAAAAAAAAGAGGACATATACATAGCTAACAGACACGTGAAAAACTGTTCATCATCATTAGTCATCAGGGAAATTCAAACCAAAACCACACTGAGACACCACCTTACATCAGTTAGAATGGCAAAAATTGACAAGATACAACAAATGTTGGAGAGATTGTGGAGAAAGGGGACCCTGCTATACTGCTGGTGGGAATGTAAGTTGGCACAGCCACTTTGGAAAACAATGTGGAGGTTCCTCAAAGAATTAAAAATAGAACTACCTTATGACCTAGCAATTACACTACTGGGTATTTACCCCAAAGATACATATGAAGTGAAAAGAAGGGTCATATGTACCCCAATGTTCATAGCAGCAATGTCCACAATAGCAAGACTGTGAAAAGAGCCAAGATGCCCTTCAACAGACAAAAGGATAAAGAAGATGTGGTCCATATACACAATGGAATATTACTCAGCCATCAGAAAGGATGAATACCAAAGTTTTGCACCAACATGGCTGGGACTGGAGGAGATTATGTTAAGTGGAATAAGTCAAGCAGAGAAAGTCAATTATCATACACTTTCACTTATTTGTGGAACATAAGGAATAGCATTGAGGATATTAGGAGACAGAAGGGAAAAATGAAGGAAAGGGGAGAATCGCAGTGCGAGACCATGAGAGATTATGGACTCTGGGAAACAAACTGAGGGTTTTAGAAAGCGGAGGTGGGTGATCCTAGTGATGGATATTAGGAGGCATGGATTGCATGGACCACTGGGTGTTACATGCAAACAATGGATCATGGAGCACTACATCAAAAACTAATGATGTACTGTATGATGACTAACATAACTTTATTAAACACATACACATCAACTTAATCCAAAATAAGAGAACACAAGTGAGTGCAGAAAAAGATAATTATAATGTCTCTAAGCTCCTAACTTTAAAATTCCATGATTCTACCATTAAATTTTGTTTTCTTCAAAAAAGAAAAAAGAATACTTGCCTTTGTACATAGAAGATCTCACATATCTTTACAGTAAAGGAAAACTTCATATTTTGATATTCAAACCTTCATCCCTCTAGAGCAAATATTTAATTTTACGTTTATACATGAAGGGCAATTAATAGCATGTACAGGTGTTACATAAAAACTAATGTTTTCTTTCATCTAACACATTTAATGGCTCTTCTCCTTCGTGTCAGTTCAAGACAACACTTAAGAACACTGATACTGTGATTTGCTGAATTACAAAAAAAAATTGACATTTCACTATAAAAATAACATTTCTTCTATAAAAATCACATGTTCACAAGAACTAGAATATTTTATGTAAAATTTGATCCTGTGAAACTGTTAAGAATATATTTTAATAGCTATTAGGTGGCTGTCTGATTTCATAGTAAAATCTATTTAATGTATTAATGTTTATCTTTGTTTTAAAATTTTAAAAAGATTTTATTTGTTCATATGAGAGAGATAGCATGGGTGGGAGGAGGGGTAGAGGGACAAGCCAACTCTCCAGTGAGCAGGGTGCCTGAGATGCGGGGGCTCAATGCCAGGATCCTGAGATTATGACCTGAGCCAAAGTCAGACACTTAACTGACTGAACCACCTAGGAGTTCCTTTATTTAAATTTTTAAATCATTCTTTCATTGCGTAATTTATTTGTTTTTGCCATTTCTGTCTGGATTTAGAAACCACTTGCAAGGCTACCTACCATTTCTCATGCCTCTAAAGTTCTAATATTAATATTTCTAAGGAGAGTCATGAGAGCAGTGGATCAGAATTATCTTATTAATCAGTAAAATGTTCTCATTTTTCCCACTGGTTGTCAAAAGAAATTTCATGTTTCTGAAATTGGATGCCTAGTCACACCCTGTTATTTATCTTATGGCTAGTTAAACTTGCGTGGTTTCTATGGTTTTCTGAAACCATTTGAATATATTTTCTGCAGATTCAGAAGGAAAATGAAGATAAACCAGAATATATCAAATACAGAAAAAATAAATATACAATTAGGTAAAGCAAAAACATTGACAATAAAATTTTTAATACTTTATTACTTTCTTCAAATTTATACTGCACATAAATACACAAACAGCACATACCTCAGAGAAGCACGTCTACCGGTTTTCTAGTCAAATTTGTATTTATTTTAATAAAAGGTACATGTTTTAAACTTGGAAAATCTTAATAGGGTGTAGTGGTATCTCATCATTATAGCTTACATTCTCTTAATGAATAATGATCTTGAACATATTTTCACAAACTTATTTGCCATCTGCGCATTCTTTTTGGTGAAGCGTCTGTTCAAGTCTTTTGCTTATTTTTAATTGGATTGTTCATGTTTTTAATGCTGAATATTGAGAGTTCTTCATAAATTCTGGATGAAATTCCCTCTCAGATATATGGTTTGCCAGTATCTCTCTGAACATCAATTATTTTTTTCATTCTCTTAACAATGTCTTTCCCACAACAAAAGCTCACTTTTTATCCTAACAAATTTATCATTATGCATATTGTATCATATCTAAGAACTTCCTGCCTAACCACAGTTGACAAATCTTTTCTTCTGTTTTCTTCTTCAGGTTTTATAGTTTTCTGTTTTATATTTAGATTTATATTCCACTATTAGTTAACTTTTGTGTATAATGTGAGGTTAAAGTACAGATTCTTTTTTTTTTTTTTTAAGTGTGTGGGTATCCAATTATTCCAACACCATTTGTTGAAAGGGCTGTTATTCCTCCATTTAATTACTTGGGCCCCTCTGTCAAAAAATCAATTCCCTACATTAGTTCGGATAACTGGTTCTGTAATCCATTCCCTTGATATATTTGTCTGACTTCACTGCAGTAACACACTGCTTGGTAACTGTAACTTTTTAATAAGTCTTAAAATTGTCTAGCATAAGTTTTTCAACTTTCTTTTTTTCTATCTACATCACATTAGCTCTTCTAGTTCCTTGACCTTTCCATTCACAGGATGGACTGATCAAGTTGAGGTTGAACTACTTTGTTTCCCTTGCCAACTTCCTCTCACTGACTTAAACAAAGTTTCTCACAGATAATAGGAGAAAACCAAAGGCACACATTGTTCAGTGAAAGGATTCATGTTTGTAGCTTAGTGAGGAGAAAACACAGAGATTCCCTTTCAGATCACCTGTTTTGTTTTTGTTTTTGTTTTTGTTTTGCTATTGTTACAGCTGTTTTTAAATAAATACCATTATAATGTTGTATATGGTAACTGTACATATGGTGAGCACAAGACATTGTATGCAGTTGCTGAAAGCTGTCTCATACACCTGAAACTAGTGTAACATTGTGTGTCAATATAGCCATATATATGTATGTGTGTGTGTGTGTGTGTGTGTATATATATATATATACGTATATATATATATAATATAAGCTACTACTTTAAACATAAAAATAAGCTACTGCTATTGCTCAGGCTTGAATCCCAATCAATATAAACATCTCTATGGGTGGGAACTGGGCATCTGCTCCTTTTTATGTCTTCCAAAGTGATTCTGATGTCAGGTGTGTGGGAAAGCAGTCCTGGAGAAGGATGTTGTGCAGAAAAGACAGAGGCTGCTGCATCTTCCAAAGAGCATTTCCGAGGAGCCCCGCCCAGATTAGCAGGGCTCATGCTTGTCACACACATGCAACATCACTGCGTCTGTGTCACTCGGCTCTGCGACACACAGGTCTTTCCTCCTATTAATTGCTTACAGGAGCAATTATTTCAACTGTCAAAGGTTAACAAAAGATTTTTCCTTAAAAGCTCTTAAGAAGGCTTTTCCTTTCTTAATCATTAACTAAGCTGACAATTTTATTCACAAGTAAATCACCTGACAGGGATATTTTCAGATTAGTTTTTGGTTTGATAAGTGGATGCATTTCCGTAAAATGAAAGGACATGGAAGCATAATGACAGGAGAAAAATAAAGCTTTATAAAGTTACTATAAATGGCAAAGTCTTCCATCTCAAAGTTATTGGGCTTGCCACGAACTTCCAGAAACCTGCTTTGAAGCCTGCTCTGCTTTATTTTTTTTTAATTTTTATGTATTTATTGATTTATTTATTTAAGAGAGAGAAAGCAAGAGCATAGGGGGTGGGGGGCAGGGGGGCGATGGGAAGGGGTGAGGGAAAGGGAAGGAGAGAATCCCAAGCAGACTTCATCTGCAGCTTGGAGCCCAAGGCAAGGCTCCATTTCATGGCCCTGAGATCATGACCTGAGTTAAAATCAAGTGTTGGATGCTTAACCAACTGAGCCACCCAGGAGCCCCAGACTTGCTCTGTTTTAGAATGAATGTAAGTTTTGCCTCATTTATAATTCTAACAATATTTATTTCAAAGTCAGAATACACTGAATCAACTCATTGTCATCAAAAAGTTAGAAGGAAAATCTTTTTGTGTCTAATTCTAATACATTTCAGGCCATTTATAGTTCACTGCTAAGTAAATCACAGTGAACATGACATGGTCTACTTACTGTCTGGTTAAATGTTCATACTTGAAGACATATATATATATATATATATTTTTTTTTTTTTAATTAGACAAGCTTAATTTTTTTTTAAGATTTTATTTTTTATTTGTCAGAGAGACAAAGAGCACAGGCAGGGAGAGCGGGAAGCAGAGGGGGAAGCAGGCTCCCTGGTGAGCAAGGAGTCTGATTCAGGACTCTATCCCAGCACCCTGGGATCATGACCTGAGCTGAAGACAGATGCTTTTTTTTTTTTTTTAATTTAATTTAATTTAATTTTTGTTTTCAGTGTTCCAAAATATATTGTTTATGCACCACACCTTGTGCTCCATGCAATAGGTGCGCTCCTTAATACCCACCACCGGGCTAGCCCAACCCCTGTCCCCCTCCCTTCCAAAGCCCTCAGTTTGTTTCTCAGAGTCCATAGTCTCTCATACTTTGTCTCCTTCAATTTCCCCCAACTTGCTTCTGAAGAAGATGCTTAACCGACTGAGCTACCCAGAAATCCCTATGAGGCATGCTTTAATTCACATTATAAACACACTTCAGTTATAAATATACATATTGACTATTGTCCTGCTTCTTCCTAAATGTTTTTAAGAGGGAAAACCCTGAGCTTATAATTTAATGTATTTGTTTTTGTCTTTTTTTGTTTGTTTGTTTTGTTTTGAGTTGGAAACTACTGGGATTCAACGAATATTTACTCCATAAACAGAAGCACATTATTCAAAATGATCCCTTCAAAACCTCCTGGGTGAAAATTATCATCCCAAAGTCTTTCTCTTATTGGTGGTAAATGTTTTCACAGGCAATATATCAAATGTAGCAATACTTTTGCTATAAAATCTGGAACAACTGCATAATCATAGTACACCAATTTAATTAACTGTTTTTTTTTTTTTTTTTAAGTGGTATGGATGCATTCTTGCTCAAACATTGTATCCTGTTTGCTCATAAAAACACTATTTGGGTGCTGGTAATTAAAGAGGCCATAGTTGGAAAGGGAATCACCTTTACGGATAGAATAAAACAGACTTTAGATAGTTTTTCCTCATAAACTTTGTCGTTCAGATTTATGTAAATTCATTGAACTCATCGCCTTGTAAAAGTATATGGCATTCTAGTTTCCATAAGAATATCACTTGTCTTTTTGCAGCAGAAAAATGGCAAAGGAAATTATTAGGCCAGCACCATTTGTCATAGATAGTTCCTCATCTTCAAAGAAATAAAGTGTTTTTGTGTGTAATATTTCATCTATTTTGTCAAATTAGCAATGGTCCTCTAAAGGAAAATGTTATTTTCCCCAATTTATTGAAAGAAAGTAATAGAGGCATAAAGACATTAAGTGACGAAATATGGGTTAGACTTAGAGGGCAAAGCCAGCCAAGCCCTAAGATGTTTTCTTAACTTTTTAATTTTAAGTACTTACAGATTCATACAATGTTGCAAAATTATCTAGATGGTGGTCTCGCATACCCTTCCCACAATTTCCTTCAGTAGTAAATTCTTGCATAGCAGTAGTATAATTCCAATACCAGCAAATTGACATTGGAACAATATGCAGAGCCTATCCAGATTTTGTCAGTTTGGTATGTACTCACTTTTGTGTGGAGTGTGTATGTATGTGTGGGCATGTGTAGGTATGTGAAATTTTATCACGTGTAGATCCATGTAACATCACCACGATTAAGACATAAAACAGTCCGTTGCCATAAGGCTTCCTTCACCACCATCCCCCAACCTCTGGCAACCGTTTAATCTGATCTCCATCTCTATAACGTTGTCATTTTGAGAATATTATATAAATGCAATCATATACCATGTGGATTCGTATTTTTGCGATTAACTTTTCACACTCAGCAGAATATGCTTGAAAGAGCCATTCCAGTTGTTATGTGTGTTAAGAGTTCATTCACTTTTATTGCCATATTCCATGGTACGGATGAATCAATTTGTTTAGCCACTCACCTATTGAGAGAAGTTTTGGTTGTTCTCAATTTTTAACTATTACACACAAGATTTTGCATAAACATTGATTTCCATTTTTGTGAGATAAATGCAAAAATTCATTTGCTCCACTCTATGGTTAAAAAAAGGTTTGTTTTCTAAGAGTATGCAAGCAAACAGAAGTAGGTACAGCTGAGTGGGGCAAGGATGTGGTCGACATATCTACGTAATTTGGTTTGATCTACAAGCTTCATCGCTTATTACCCATGTGATCCTCATTGATAAAAGGGACATTATAATGATAATGATGCTGTTTTAGTAGGATTACTGTGATGATTGAATTGTTGGCAATTCATGCCAAGCTTTTAGAACCATGTCTGACACCCAATAACCTTTCAAGATGTGTCAGCTGTTATGATAATGTGCATGACTTTGGCTGCTAGTAAGATTAAACATTGCTGGTTAACTTGTTGAATTTCTTCTCTTATGGATTTAATAATAATGCTTAAATATACTAATATTACCTAGTAAGTTATTTATTGATTTGTTTTATTTTTATAACCTTTTGGGCACAAATGAAATCAAGTGTTTCAATTAATATTTAAAATAAAGAGATAATTTTTTAATAATCAACAGTGAAATTTAAAAGGTTCCTGAGAATCCCATCTATTATAAAATTCACTAGTTTTATGTGTGAAAGTGCTACTAGACATATTGAGGGGTGCTTTAATGAGCTTGCTGATATGGGGATGAAAAATGCAGTGCAGAATTTTCCTTATATCTGCACAATTTAATGGCAATCTGTCAAAATTAGCCAAACTTTTTCTATTCCATACACTGGTGGTATTCAAATAATGTAAATTATGGTTCCAAACAGGATATAAAAGTGTGTTGAATATAAGGAAAAAGGAACCCTCAAAACCACCTTCAAAACATATTTGAACTTTAAGACATTTCTGAACTTTTAAAGGGTCTCAAGGGCAGAGAACAAAGTCTGGGGATAGTGTCTTGATAAAAGCAGACAAGAGTGTCCTCCGGCCATAATCCCTCAGGCCAAATATACTATGTGATTTGGCCTAAACCACTTTTCCACTTTCTATTTTGCTTCACTCTAGAGTGTTTAACAAAAATGCAATAAAGAGTAAATATTTGCTTTGGTGAGCTTATTTTTCTAACCGCTGCCCATCCAGCCTATGTACACATGGTAAAACCTTTCTTATTTTCATAAAATTGTTATAAATACGGGCTGTCTTTTTCATTCATTGAGTACATATCAGGAATGCCTACTATATAAAGGCCCCGATCTGGCCAATGAGATCACAAGGTTGACCAACACAAACAAAGAGGATTTCATGAGATTATCCTGCTGGGGAGACTAGCCTCTTACTGACTACGAGGCATAATTTCAGATGAGGATATGGGTGCCAGAGTGAGATAAGGCAGGGGTGAGGAGAGACGCACCATTGTAGAAGGTGATCAGGGAAGGTCTTGATGACCAAGTGATGAGAAACAAGCCCAACTAAACAAGGTAAATAAGGGCGCAATCATTTATGGAAGAGTTTTTCTATGGAAAGAGCAGAAAGTTCTGAGACCCTGAAGTAAGACGAATGAGTGCTCTGTGTTAGTGTGTTCAGGCTGCAACAACAAAATTACTACAGACTGGGTTACTTACGAGAAACAGAAATTTATCTCTCACAGTTCTGGGGCCGGGAAGTCCAAGGCACCGGAAGCTTTGGTGTGTGTTGAGGACCCTCTTCCTCCTTGCAGACAGCCATCTTCTTGTAACCTCATATGCTGGAAGGGTGAGGCAGTTCTCTGGAGCCTCGTAGAAGGGCATTTCTCCCATTCATGGGGACTGCACCCTCATGACTGAATCACCTCCCAAAGGACTTAGCTCCAAATATCATCTCATTGGAGGTTAGGTTTCAACGTATGAATTCTGGAGCACACAAACATTCACTGTATATAGTAGTTTTAAGGCCAAGTGAAAAACCCAGAGTTGTGCCAAGAACAATTTTGTAAAACATCTCAGAAACCATTCTGAGCTCCCAATGGTCTGCAGAGCCCATAGTACTAAAGTTCAAAGCACTGAGAACCACTGTAATCACTGTTTACATGTCCATCTTTCATCCCAGCATGTGCAGACCTCGAAGCCAAAAATAGTGTCTTACTCATCTCTGAGTCCAAAAGATCAGAGACTGTATGGGATAGGGCAGGCATAAAGTCAATATTTGATGGACTATTTAAAAATCCCTGAGATTAATTTTGTTCCAAAGAACATGATAGAATTTGTATTTCAGCTAATTGTTATATATAGAACACCTGGCCACTGTAAGAGAGGAAACAAATAATAATTGTAACATTTTTTTCTCCAGTTTATTTCTCCTCAATGACAATATTAACTGCCACCAAACTACATAAACCGATGTCCCTTTTTTTTTTTTTAACCTGGAATTGGAAAGAAGATAAAAATTTATTTGTTGTTCAACCTTGTATGATGATACCATTTGATGAGTCAAATAGCATTTCCTAAGTATTCGTTAAAATCTATCTGTTGGGTGCCCACCACATCTGAGACAGTGTGAAAATTCTGAGGATGTGCAAATGATGACCAGTTTCTGAACCACTAACTGCTAGTAGGATGAAGTCAGTGATGAACAGAATTACTTAATATAGCATGAGATGCCATTAGGAACGAGAGTTACATATGACAAAAGGATAGTTACTGGAGATTGGACCACTTGTGTATACAAATTTTAGTTGAATAGGATTTTATGAAATCAAGATGCACATAGACCACTTAGGGTAACCATTAAAAGAACAATTTTAGAATGTATAACTTCCAGATAGTGGTAGCACTAAAAGGAAATAAATTGAAAAAATGGTCGATTCAATAGAAACAATGACAAAAATAAACACCTAAAGTAAGTATGTAAATAGAAAATGCTAGGTAATATAATTAACTAAAACTCAAATACATCAATCCTCATAATGGATGAAACACACTTCAGAAGACATACATATTCAGACTGAATTAAAGTCTAGGTTGTTTAAAAGGAAAGAAAATAAGTAGAAAAACAGAAATTGTTCAAATAAAGAGAATAAAAATATTATTCTAGGAAGATGAAATTCGGCACAGCCATATTAACATCAAACGAAAGTGTACTATATTTTTATTTATTTTTTTAAAGATTTTATTTATTTATTCGACAGAGAGAGATCACAAGTAGGCAGAGGCAGGCAGAGAGAGGGGGAAACAGGCTCCCTGCTGAGCAGAAATCCTGATGCGGGGCTCGATCCCAGGACCCTGAGATCATGACCTGAGCCGAAGACAGAGGCTTAACCCACTGAACCACCCAGGCGCCCCACAAAAGTGTACTTTAAGAAAAAAAAGGAATCTGAGGAAAATGAGGGATACTACATACTGATGCAATAAAAACTCTAGGGCCTAGAGACCACAGTACCATGTGATCAGTTACATAGGGGATAAAGTGAAAGAGGGATTTGAGGGTGAATTGATTGGGAGATTTGTCATTTGGGTGATTGGTCACTTTTACTTGGAATGAAGGATCTAGAGAAATATGATAGCCTAGGCCTAAGGAACTGACACCAACCCAAAAGTTTCTAGTGGAGGACCTCTGAGTACTCTACCCCAACACCCTATGAGATTAGGAATTAGCATTGTATACCCAGACCTTCCGGAAAACATGGACGCGGAAGCACCACTCTATGGTCCTGTCAGATGGGGCCCTCCCTTCGAGTCTTCTGTGCCCTGGTTGCTCCTGTGGTGGGATCAGAAATAGAAGCTACCCAGGGGGCAAGATGGAAGTATGCGATAGGGACTCTCATGTTTGAGAGGAAGCCAAGGAGTTTTAACTTTGGGAAAGCAGCTGTAAAGCCTGTGCCTCTACCAGAGACATCCCTGAGCATTCCTGAGCAGAGTGTGGGTGATGCCATTGAAGAGACAAGAGAAAACCTGCAGTCAGCGGGAGGAAGAAGCAGCAGGGGCTTGTATGCATAGTACGCACAGAAAAAATCATTTAATACAACTCTTTTAGCTCAAGTCATTGAAAGGTTTAAATAAATATTGGGTCACTGAACTAGTTCAAGTCATTGAAAGGTTTAAATAAATATTGGGTCACTGAATTAATAAATATTGGGTCACTGAAAATTAAATAAATATTTTGTGAACTTCTCTGGTATTTCTCATGGCAAAACCATAAAACCCAAACAGAGCAGGTAGGACCATGGGATGTTCTACTGGATGTTCTCAACATCTAATTGCTCTCTTCTAAAATAAAGACATATTAGTCTTGATGAGGGACATTACGTTTTTTAATCAGGACTTGAGAATTTCACTTCTTCATTAAACCAATATATCTTTAGTGCCTTCTAGGTTTTAGACAAAAACAGAGAAACATGGGAGACAGTAGTAGGGAGAGTCAATACCGTCCTTGCTCTCATAGTGCATTTACATATATAAATTTTACATATATATATATATATATATATAAACTTTTATATATGCATTATGCACATATAATAATATATAAATATATTATCTAAATTTATCTATTTATACATAGATAGTAGATTTAAAGTAGATTTATCTATTGATATCTGAGAACTCATGTCACTCCTCATACCTACTGAATAATACAGCCCACAGTTCTATTTTTGTGATATTCTCTTTTTAGCTATTTTATGTTTACTCATTTTCAAAATTCTTCCAAGATATTTGATCTTTTTTTTTTTTAAATGGAGAGAATACTGAAATGTTGATTCAGTTGTGTCTCATAAACTGATATAAATGAGTCAGAGTTGGAAGTTATTAGGCATGCTCATGCAGGGAGTCTTTAATCTCAATTGGTTGCTCAATGAATGTGACCCAATAAATCAGGTGCTTAATTATGAATAAAAGGAACAAATTTACAGAACACGAAAAAAGTGTCAGAAGAATGTTGTCAGTTCATGTGTTGTAGAGAATTTGACTTTTGGTTTTATGGAGTTAAGATCAGCCTTATAACATATTTTCTATTTCACATATTTTTAAATTTTTCTCAGGGGCTCACTAGACTATGTTTGTCTCACACAAATGAAACTGGATTAAAGAAACCAAAATGTGCATTTCCAAGACTTGCTTGTGCTGAATGGAAGGGATTCCTGATTAGGCTCCCCCCTCTTTCAGATGCCTGCTCTTTCCATCTGGTTGCTTGATGTCTAGGGCAACATCAGGCCCCGTGTCTAGAAAAGGAACCCGTAAAAGTGAGGCAGGGCTGCTTACGCAAGTGTTGATAGAACAGCAAACTTGAACTTTCCCAAAAGTCCACAGAAAAATTCTATTGCTCTCATGGGTCTGAATTAAGATACACACCTGGAGTCATTCACTCTTCAAAGTGTTATAATTACTCTTAGATCTGCATTTCTAGGACTCAGGTGAAATCTTGTCCTGAAGGGTAGGTATCTTGAAATCAGGAACCCTTAGGCAAGAGAAAGGTGGGAGTGGGTGCAGAGCCCAGATGAAGACTCTGCCACCCTAGGAAAAGAAACAAATGCATTCATTTTATATATGCAGACATTGGACTTTGCCCTTCATTTCAGTGGTATCAATAATTAAATTTCTAAAAAGGTAGACAGTGAATTCTCAAATCTGGAAATGTTTAAGAGTGGTGTTGAGGAGATTTATGCTAAAAATTGGAAGGTAAAATATGATCTTTGCACCCCCCTCCCCACCAGTCCTGAGATTCTACGGTCTGTGAGCTCAGCGATGGCAGGAGGTTCCCACGCGATGGTAGCGAGCCAAGGAGGGACATTACTGCATTTTGTTTTGTTTGTATTTTAAAGTTTCACAGATGAAACACTATTGAGACACTGTTTTTGCTGCCATTATTTAACTTTGTGGTTTCTCTGTTTTCTTTCTTTCCTTTTCTTTTTCTTTTCCTTTCTTCTTCCTTCAAGTATAGATTAAACAAGTGACATGGAAGTGAAGACTATACCTTTAAGGTAGAAAGTGAGAGAGTGGTATAGAAATGGCCTTTCTGCCAAATGGTTACTTGAAAATCAGCAGATTACCTCTGGTAATTCTGCTTGCCAGACTGGAGTATCAGGCTTCTCATTTGCACAATGTTATCTGTAGAGTCTCAAAACCACATAGAATATTTTCATCATAATTAACATGCAGAGATATCAATCTTTAAGCTCCTATTGATGAGTTCAGGCAAAAATAAAAATTTATAGACATCTAAAAAGAATTCCAACTCTTAGAACAAAAGATGGAACAAACAGAATCCACAATTTGCCAATGTTAGCATTTAAAAAAATACTGATCTCTGAAATAAATTGTGAAGAAAGATATATTTAAAATTAAACATTTGTAGGGGCACCTGGATGGCTCAGTTGGTAGAGCACGTGATTCTTGATCTTGGGGGTCTTGGTCTGAACCCCATGTTTGGTGGAGAGATTATTTAAAAATAAAACCTTTAATAAAATCAAATATTTGTAAGGTCACAGTGAGGAATCAAATACTTCACAAAGGTGAGAGTTACACCAACATTAAGAAGACAAAAGAACCGAGGGCTGTATTGCCTACTCCGTCCTGTGGATGTAAGTTTCATGTTTCCTTGAAGTCTTGTTCAATAAATGTCTCCCAGTAGTATGGTCTCTATGGCATACTACATCTTGTAACCAACGTCTATGTCCCTTTCAGTTATTGATTTGGGGTTTGTTGGTTTCCACAATCCACTGTCCCAGTAGGTTTTCCATTTAAATCATAATTTTGTGCATTCACAAACATACATTCATTTTTAATTCAGCAAATATTTTTCAGATGCCTATAATGCAGAATTCGAAACATTGATCACACGGTATTGTAGGAGCTGACTAGACCTGAGTGTGACTTTATCCTGCAGTCTCCTCATCTGCTAA
>PISX010021637.1:0-32589 GCA_004024625.1 Mellivora capensis
CATTCTGGCTGGTCTGGGGTTGCCTTCCCGGTTGGGTATGAGCCCTTCATTGTCTTGCCCTTGTTGGGCCACGGCTGTTTCCATTGCTCATTTACAATTCTCTGTGGCATGAAAGCATCACAGGATATCCTCATTTTATAAAAGAAAATCTAGGGGCACCTGGGTGGCTCATAGTTGAGCATCTGACTCGGTCTTAGCTTGGGTCTTGATCTCAGGGTTGTGGGTTCAAGCCCCACATTGGGCTCGACACTGAATGTGCAGCCTACTTTAAAAAAAAAAAGGCATATCCAAGAAAGGAATACTTCTCATCTATACCAAGGCTTATTATGTTGCTGCTAGATGCAGCTTCAAGGCAAACACACCCAAAAAGGCAAGTCATGTGGTGGGGGCGGGCGGGCAGGCTCTGGAGAGGCAAGGCCTCATGATCAATCATAATCCTGATGTCTACAAGGATTTCTTTAACCGAAGAACCATAAATCCATGGAGGGTTCCATGGTTTCCCCTCTCTTACTCATTAGAGGTGGGACAACCTACCAAGTGGGTCGGGGAGAAGAGATGGTTCTCTCAAGAACCTCTCCAACGTCTCTATTTGGAAGAATGTGTCACTTCTGAAGGGGAGTTTCACAGGAAAGAAGCATCAGTCCCAAACACTGAAGGCAAGGGAGGCTCGCCTCATTTGGGCAATAAAATGGCACAGATTGGTGAACTTATCTATCCACCTAGCTATCCATCCAACAATTAAAATTTTGATATTTGTAAATATCATTTTGGGAAATGCCAATCTGTTCCAAAATGCATTTCTCTGCATTTTCATACAATGGGGAGAACACAGCCATGCAATTTGTTTCAGTTGCACTTTGCATGATTCCAAGGAAGAGGAATGAAAATTTTCATGTTTCCTTCTGACAGGTGAACTTTACCACTTCTCTTGAAAGAAACTTTATTCAAGGTAAGTGACAGTTTTATATTAATGTTACAGTCTCGCTTTTAAACTGTTGGATTTGAAAATCCATACTTATTTTTAAACAGGGGCAAGTTTCCTTCCTGATGCTACTGATCAACTGTTCTGTTCCTTTAACTCAGGCCCACTATGTACTTCTTCAGACTTAGCTGAGATTTTACTGATGAAATGCTTTTCCAGCACATTTTATTTCATGTTACTTTGCCAATATTTGAAATATTTAGGTTATTTCGACCAATTGTATTCTAAAAACTTTGTAATAATTATTCAATTAATATATGGAGCCTTAAGGTCACAGGAAAAGATTCTTTCTTTTTTTTTTTAAGATTTTATTTATTTATTTGACAGATGGAGATCACAGAGAAGCAGGCAGAGAGAGAGGAGGAAGCAGGCTCCCCAAAAAGATTATTTCTAATTTAAATTTATACTCAGGGGCGCCTTGGTGGCTCAGCAGGGTAAGCATCTGTCTTCGGCGCAGGTCACGATCCCAGAGTCCTGGGATCAAGCCCCATGTCGGGCTCCCTGCTCAGTGGAGAGTCTGCTTCTCCCTTTCCCTCTGCCACTCTTTCTCTCTAATAAGTACATAAAAATCTTTAAAAGTAAATAAGTTTATACTTATATTTTAGTTGCAGACATTGCAACAATGTCAGTAAAGGACTTTCAAATATAAAGTAGACTAGATTAGATGAAAACTCAGCAGGGGAAGGGAATGGAAATACAAACTCAGGAAGCTAGTAATAATGTAAAAATTCTGACTATTTGGTACAAGCTTTACTTTTTAAAAAATATTTTATTTAACAGAACGAGAGAGATCACAAGTAGGCAGAGAGGCAGGCAGAGAGAGGGGGAAGCAGGCTCCCTGCTGAGCAGAGAGCCCAATGTGGGGCTCAATCCCAGGACCCTGAGATCATGACCTGAGCCGAAGGCAGAGGCTTAACCCACTGAGCCACCCAGGCACCCCCAAGCTTTACTTTTTAAAATCTATTTTTAATTTTAGAAAATTATGGCAAAGGACGCCTGGGTGGCTCAGTGGTTAAGCGGCTGCCTTCGGCTCAGGTCATGGTCCCAGCGTCCTGGGATCGAGTCCCACATCAGGCTCCTTGCTCAGCAGGGAGCCTGCTTCTCCCTCTGCTGCCACTCTGCCTGCCTGTGCTCTCTCTTTCTCTGACAAATAAATAAATAAAATCTTAAAAAAAAAAAGAGAAAACTTTGGCAAAATACACGTAACAGTTACGATTTTAAATGTGCAGGTTAGCAGTATTAAGTGCATTCACGCTGCTCTACAGTCTACAGAACTCCATCTCGGAACATGGAAACTACCCATTCAGCAGCTCCCCTACTCTCCCTCCCTCCAGCCCAGGCAACCAACCACCTTACTCTTCCTGTCTCTGTGAATCTGACTAGTATACATAACCCCTGTAAGTGGAATCCTATAGTTTTAATATCAGCTTTACTTTTGCATTCTAAAAAATGGGCAGTATCAAATTGCTATGATAAACAGATTTCACTGGATATATTTCATGTTTTATTTTAAAATATTAATATCAAAAATCAAATCTTTTGCCAATATCTAAACTTATGAATTAAAGTTCTGGGTGTCAATTCAAAAGGTGTAAGGCGACACAAAAGTCTCCAAATTTCATGTAGGGAGCACATGAGTAGCAAAAAAGACCAGTGACTCCAATTTGGTCTTTGCTTTATACACAAGAGGTTAAACGATTTGTATACAGTCACAGATCTACTTGACTACAGAGCATCAAAAAGATTCTAAGACTCCTAACACCTAAGGGCTACTTCCAATCACAGATTTTATTGTCTATAAATTTTATACATTTACTTCCTTATATTTTTTAAAGGTTTTATTTAGTTGACAAAGAGAGAGAGAGAGAAAGAGAGAATAAGCAGGGGGAGCAGCAGGCAGAGGGAGGAGCAGGCTCCCCATGGAGCAGGGATTCTGATGCGGGGCTCCATCCCAGGACTCTGGGATCATGACCTGAGCCGAAGGCAGATGCTTAACCAACTGAGCCACCCTGGTGCCCCCTTTTACTTCCAGTTTAAATGCACTATTCACATGTAATCCTATGTATGAATATTCTTGTATAGTCAAGAATTCTCTGTGATAAAAAAAAAATGCCTGTATCTCTGGCATCAGTTAGATTTTCATACAATAAACTTGAACAGACAAATCTGTATTCGGCAATGTAGTTAGAACTTTCAGTGAGATGAAATGTATCACCCTATAAATAATTAGTACACTATGAATGGACATATAGAGGTCACTGGTCAGAAAAAAACAAAAGAATAAACTAACTCACAGTGAAGAAAACGGGTCCCAGACTTCAGGAAATTCTAGGCCACATTTGAGATGTAAAGACATGAATTATGTGACTATCCATAAATATTTCTTAATCTTTTAAAAGAGATCCTTTAAGAAACTTCAAAATAAATTAATGGAATCTAATAATTTAAAACTCAAGTGCTGTTATTTCTACAAGATCTTGGATTATACGTTCATTTGTTCATTGGAAGAAAAATCACATTTTCATTTCTTATATTTTATTTATATTAGAGAGCACTTCAATATTAATTCAAATATCTATCCATTAAATGCAAAAATGTTAATGCAATATTAAAAATGAAATTTAAATGGAAGCAAGGGACTATCACATTAAGGTTCCCATGGCAACTTTCACTACACTTTCCAGCTTCTGAATTGTAATATGGTCATTTATTACAGGCTCATATCAAATATAATTTTGCAAATATTTAAAGATGTATAGGTTAATTCATGTCAATTCAAGACTTCAGATGCAATGTACTACCATATCAGGCTAAGGCTACTCTAAATATTAACCCATATTCTCAGTATAGACACATCTACGTAAAACAGGTGCAAACTTGCTAAATTTTGAGTGATTTGTTAGCATTCACATGAAGCGCAGCATTTTACTATCCCCATCACAGCTGAAATCTGAACTTTGTGCCATTTAAATACTAATATAGGTATGGTCAAGTGCCTTCCTCTTTAGCTTAGCAAGAGTTTGAAATTACAGATTACAAATCTTGCCGGACTAGGCAAAATGTAGTAGATTCATTAGTTCACACAAGTTAGAAGTCCAGGAACCGAAAAATGCAGGAGATTAATGATACTGCCAAAGCCTTACCATTATTTTTGGCTCTACTGTTTCCCACAACCTTCGGCAGTACATACGGAGAACTCAAAAAAGTAAACATCCTTTAACCTAGCAATCTCTCTTTATTTATCCAAAGGAAAGAACTGGACCCCTACAAAGCTGTATGTATAAGGATTTAGAAAAATATATCAATAGGGGCGGGTTAAGCAAACAATGATGCATGGAGCTCTGGAAATGAGTAGATCAATATGTACCGATGTGGAAAGGTGTCCACAGTATGCCGTTGACAAGTATAAAACCCATGTACAACAAAGGAGAAGAAAAACAGAACAAAGCAAAAATAAAAGCCAAAACACTATCTCAAAAACGTGAACACATGCACAGAGAACAGTCCAGATAGTCTAGAATAGTCCAGAATACTAGTAATAGGGATGTCTGGATGGTGGGATTATGATTGATTTATTTCCTGTTCAGATGAATATAATCGGAAAATCATGTATAAAATGGAAATGCGCACTGCCTGTTGCTATGGTGTGAGATGCCAAGATCCTCTTCCACCAAAGGCAGGAGTAGAAATTGGTATCAACCTTCCCGAGATATTTGATAACATGAAAACGTTGTGGCAAATATATGTCTATGTTCTATTAAAAAAAAAATAACTGGGAGGTGTCTAGATGGCTCAGTCGATTGAGTATCTGACTCTTGGCCTTAGTGGGTCTTGTCTCAGGGTTGTGAGTTCAAGCACCAGGCTGGGCTCCTTGCTGGAGCCAACTTAAAAATAAATAAATCAGTAACTGGCACATTGGAAACCACCTAAGTATTCAAGAATGACTAGTAAATATCTGCACAAGGGAAGGCTATGCAGCCTTTACATCTCATACTGTAGAATATCTCTATGGGAAAATACTTTTTTTTTTTTTTAAGATTTTTATTTATTTATTTGACAGAGAGAGACACAGCAAGAGAGGGAACACAAGCAGGGGGAGTGGGAAAGGGAGAAGCAGGCTCCCCGCTGAGCAGGGAGCCCGATGCAGGTCTCCACCCCAGGACCCTGGGATCATGACCTGAGCTGAAAGCAGCAGCTTAAGGACTGAGCCACCCAGGAGCCCCGGGAAAATATTCTTGATAACGTGTCAGATCGAGATGATCTTACCTACCAATTACAGGAAAGTTCAACTCAGTTTAAATTATAAAATTTCTAGATAATCACAGCAGTTGAACCTATTTATTCACCTCCTAATTCCTCCTGAAATCTGGCTGAACTCTCGGAAAAGGGGGTGCAGTAAAAACCCAGAAAGATAAAGAAAAGAGAAAAGACAACAGTAACATGATCTCTGATCCCTGAAGCTAGGAGACTGGTGGCTGGGGGAGGGAGGTCTGTGTTCCAGGAAATAAGGACCCGGAAGCCTCAGCAGGCAGCCCACAGACATTCTGATTTACCCATCAGAACTCAAAAACGACTTAAGAATGGACACGTTTGGGAAGGGGGAGTACCGTGGAGGAATTCATGCAAGAAATGAGAATCCAGGCCTCCCTATGAATCGAAACCTAGGGGTGCCTGGGTGGCTCAGTGGGTTGAGCCTCTGCCTTCGGCTCAGGTCATGATCCCGGGGTCCTGGGATCGAATCCCGCATGGGGCTCTCTGCTTGGCAGGGGGTCTGCTTCCTCCTCCTCCTCCCTCTCTCTGCCTACTTGTGATCTCTCTCTCTGTCAAATAAATAAATAAATAAAATCTTTGGGGGAAAAAAAAAAAGAATCGAAACCTACTTGCAGATCTTAGAGGCCAGCAACCCTCCCAGAATCACCAAACTTTTACAAAATGTGGAGGCCACAGCACCCTTGCCAGCTGCGTTTTGTGTGTAATGTCAAGATTCCTGTAATGTACAATAATGAGTTGAGGCATATTAACAACAAACCTTAATAAACGGAATAGAACATCGACAAATCTCATTTTGCGCCTTTCTTCCTTTTCTTTCTCGTCTTAGCCTATGCTGTTTAGTCTTTGATCTTATTTTAAAAAGGATGTACACCATAAAACATACAAATGTTCACAGCAGTGTCACTCCCAACAGCCCTGAACTGGAAGCAACCCAAATGTCGGGCACCGAGGATATGTGTTTTACAAGTGGCATAGTCTCACCACGGAATACTACGCGGCGATACAAAGTAACAGAGGACTGACTCCAGGTTGTGGCATGGTTGACGCTTGAAAACATGACCCTTTGTGAAAGAAGCCCACAAAACACCACATACTGTGTGATTCTATTTATATGAGACGCTGGAATAGGGAAATGCATGGAGACAGAAAGTAGATTTGTGGTTGCTAGGGGCTGAGGAGAGAGAGTATGGATTTTTTTTTTTGGAGGGGGGGTGATGAAAATTTTCTAAAATTAAATAGTTGCACAACTCTGGATATACTAAAACCCACCAAAGTGTATACCTTAAATGGGTAAACTTTATGGTATGCAAATTATATTCCAATAAAGCTATCAAAAAACAGGTGTTAGACTCAATATGTTCTTTGGCAATATTTTAAGGACATTCAACATCATGCTTAAGGATTTATCTAGGGGCGCCTGGGCGGCTCAGTCCACTGAGTGGCTGACTCTTGGTTTCGGCTCAGGAATCAGGCCCCGTGTCTGCTTAAAGACTCTCCCTCTGCCCCTCTGGCTCTCGTGTGTGTGTGTGTGTGTGTGTGTGTTACCAAAATAGATAAATCTTTAAAAAATATATTTATCTAACGTTTATGCACTTCGCAGTAGGGCATTTAATTTTAACACTGCTGCGTGCTTCAGGGTATGAAGATACTTATCATCTGTTTATCCATGCTATGGTGAATGAATGTTTTAGTGGATTTTGGCTTTTTTGTCGTTAAAAACAATGCTGAGTAATTTATACATCTTTCCCGACGTACATAAACAAGAACTTCTCCAGGACATGCACCAGGGTAAAGGGTGTTTCGCTTGATAAAATCCTGGCAAATTAGCTCCCTGGATGCCGAGCTATATGGTGGGCTCACATGGCCAGCGCTGAACTCCGTGACGCTCCTAAACTGCCTGCTACTATTGGCCTTTAAGTTTCTGTCCTCCAGCTGTGGAAGAAATGACATCCGACTGAGATCTTAATTCGTACTCCAAATGAACGAGACTGAACCTCGTTTGTTGTTTTTTGGTCATTCCCGTTTCTTCCGTGAAATGCCTTCAGATCAATTTTGCCCATTTTTCTTTTCATTAATTTTTCCTTATTTACTTGTGTCTATGCCATATGTTCGTACAGTATCATATACATATAAAACAAATCAGAAAAGTTAATTGAAAAAATATACACAACATATGTGTAGATTCACACGATGCATATATACAACTTGTTTTGGATACTGAGTATGTTCACGTGGATTGCAAATATACTTTCAGTTTGTAACTTGTTACTTTATCTTTTAATGGATAAAAACTTTTGTCAGATTTCTTTTGCATTACAGTAATTTTTGTGTCTGTCTGAAGTATCTCCCTACAATATCACAAATATATTCACATAGTCTCCCATGTTTTTTACTCTTTCGCCTTTACATTTATGTCTTTAATCATTGAAATGGATTTTTAAAATATTGTATAAGGAGTCGGGTTTTTTTTCCATATGAATCATCTGTTCTTGCTACAATTTGAATAGTCCATCTTTCCCTCCACGACTTGCTCCTTTGGACATATAGCAAGCTCCCTTCCTGGGTGGGTTTGTTCTGGAGTTCTTTCTGGGGTACTTGTCTCTGTACCAGCAACAACTTGTTTCTTTAGCTATATAACACCTTTCCATATAAAAGGCTAAGTCTCCCTCCCTCAGTCTTACTTGGGAACACAGCGCAGCCTTGAAACTGCACTTAGCAGGGGATATGCCATCACGGATGGAGGTGGCAGCCTCCAACTAAAGCACCTTCTGGGTCTGCGGCAGCATCTGAGCTAAGGTAATGCTCTTCCCAGGCAACTGCCCAAGGCCTGGCTGTTCCTGCCCGACACAGGACTCCTCTCCAGTCTCTGCACTGCAGCTGATCAGGCCACGACCTCTATCTCAAAGCTCTGCTGCCGGCTGAGGTTCCTCCTGCCAATCCACCTTCCTTCCCCCTCTGCCCACCAGTGTCAGACTTGCATTTCAGCCCGAAGGCTTTCCAGGCCGAACCCTGCTCTTCCCTCTTTATCTTGCACCTTTTGTACGTCTAACCACATTATGGCCTGTGTCTCCTGGAAGACCTGAACTGGTATAAGGGTCTTGGCTATTTTTTGATGCCTTGCCCTATTAAATTTAAGAATCAGATTGCCAAGTTCCAAAATGAAAACAAAAATACTTTGCTGGGATTGACAGGAATAACACTGGATGGGTTTATTCATGGCAGAATTGACATCTTGAAAACATAGTCTTTGTATGAATGTGGTTTCTCTTGCCACTTATTTAGGTTTTCTTTAAACCTTCTTTCAGGGGTGCCTGGGTGGCTCAGTCATTAGGCGTCTGCCTTCGGCTCAGCGCATAATCCCAGGGTCCTGGGATCGAGCCCCACATCAGGCTCCCTGTTCCGCGGGAAACCTGCTTCTCCCTCTCTTACTCCCCCTGCTTGTGTTCCCTTTCTCACTATGTCTCTGTCAAATAAATAAAATCTTAAAACAAAAACAAAAACTTCTTTCAATACATGGGATTCCTGGGTGGCTCAGTCGTTAAGTGTCTGCCTTTGGCTCAGGTCATGATCCCAGGGTTCTGGGATCGAGTCCCACATTGGACTCCTTGCTCAGCAGGGAGCCTGCTCTCCCTCTGCCTGCTGTTCTCCTTGCTTGCACCCGCTCTCTTATTCTCTGACAAAGAAATAAAATCTTTAAAAAAAAAAAAAAAAGGCTTTCAGTACAGCAATATCATTTTCTCAGTACCTTGTGAATTTTTGTGAGATTTCTAGGGATCTCATATTTCTAGTTATGACTGAAATTGTATATTTTTAAACTCTATTTTTCTGATTCTGCTGCTATTTAGGAAAAAATCTTAAAAAAAAATTTTTTTTGAGAGAGAGAGAGAATGCTCAATGGGGAGGGTAGTTAGGAAGTGAGGGAGAGAGTGAATCCTGAGCAGACTCCTTGCCCAGTGTTGAGACCAATGCAGGGCCCAATCTCACAACCCTGAGATCACTGTCTGAGCAGAAACCAAGAGTTGGCTACTCAACCAAATGAGCTATGTAGGCACCCAGAAAAAGTTAATCTTTTAAGTAGCAAATTTGCTAAACTATTAATTCTAATAGGCTTATAGGTGATTTTAGGTCTCTGTATTACATAACTGTACAATCTTACAAGTTTCCTCTCTTCCTTGCCTTGCTGACACCTTCAGTGCAATGTTGAGTATGTATGACAGCAGGCGTTCTGGTTTTGTTTAAAGAGAATCCTTCTACTTCACTATTTAATAATGTTTACTATGGGATTTTTGCAGAGAGCTTTCATCCACTCAAGGAAATGATCTTCTGTTCTACAGTAAGAATATCATGAGAGTATGTTGTTTTTTATTAAAACCTTTCCTGTGTCTAAAATAATCAGTTTTTTACTTTTAATCTGTGAAATGTATATTGATGTATTACCACGAAGATACTGAACCCTATCAAACACTTTTTCTACATTGTTTGAGATCATGTTTCTCCTTTAATCCAGTTTATTGATTGACTTTCAAATGCTAAACCAATCTGTGTTCCTGGGATAAATCCAACTTGGTCATGATTTGTATCTGATTTGTTTCACTGACTTGATTGTCGTGCTCGGTATTTTTGCGTAAATGTCTTCAGTAAAAAGGCTTTAATTTCCCCCTCACATGTCTCCGTCCAGTTTTGGCACCAAAGTGCTGGTACCCTGATTAAATGAATTGGAGTCTGACCCTGACCCTCTTTTTCTATTCTCTGAAAGAGTTCACATAAAATTGATACCATTCTCCCT
Organism: Mellivora capensis; assembly: GCA_004024625.1. Taxonomy (NCBI): domain Eukaryota; kingdom Metazoa; phylum Chordata; class Mammalia; order Carnivora; family Mustelidae; genus Mellivora; species Mellivora capensis. The sequence goes on from PISX010021637.1 coordinate 10,041, forward strand.
TCAAATGCTTGATAAAACTCATTGGAGAAACCATCAAAGCCCAGAGTTTCCTAAGGTCTTAGATCTCTGATCCAGTTTCTTTAGTAGTTATAGACTGTTCAGGCTTTTAAAATGTCTCCTGTGCAGACTTTAACAAACTGTATTTTTCTATTAATTTGTCCATTTTACCACTTAACAAAAATCTTGAACACAAAATAATTACTAATAACTTCTCTTTTGAAGGTCAGTAGGATCTGCAGGGGTGTCCTCCCCCTTTTCCGTTTTTAATATTGGTTATTTGTGCCTGGCCAGAGGGTCATCAACTTTATTAGCCATTTCAAAGAAATAACCATTGCCTTTTTGATGCTTTATTGCATTTCCCATTTTATTAATTCCTGCTTTTATTATTACATTTCTTCTACACAGCGAAGGGGATTTTATTTGCTATTCATTTTCTTCAAGTAAATGCTTATTTAGCTCATTTTTTTAGACTTTCTTCTGATCTAATATAAGAATTTAAGGCTGTAAAATTTCCCCCTAAGTATTGTCCGTGGAGAACTTATTCTGTGAATTCAATCCTGTGAGCTCTGTTGACAGATTTATGGCCCAGTACAAGGTCACTAAAAAAAAGTTACATATTCTGCACTAGGTGGGTGGTCACAAAGTTTGTTGACTACTCAGTCTTCAGTATGCTTACTGCTTTTGTTTGCTCCTTGTACCAAACACTCGGGTGTTAAAATCTCTACCCATGATTCTAAATGGATTCCTTTACTCTTCCGTAAACTTCATATTGTTCTGGTGAACTAAGATTTATCAGCTTTGTTTCACATGTTCTGTAGTACTGGAAGTACCATTGACTGGGAGAGTTCAAATTACTAATTCAAGTCTTGTAATGATTATGTTATTTTTCAGTTTTTCTATTTTTTTTAGAGCTTTGTTAAGAGGTGTCCATTGTTTTCAAATTTATTGATATAAAATTGTTAATATGCTAAAAAAAGGGTCTGCTCTAGTCATAGTTATGTTCTTATTCCTTCCTGAACATTGAGCTCTTGCTCATTTGACTGTTGTTCCTGTTTTGTTTTCTATTTCATTCATTTCTACTGTTTTCTCCAATGTCCTTTGAGTTTATCCTGTTTTTCTAACTTAAGCTGTATGTTAGTAGTTTCTAATTGTGATATGACCCTCTTTGATCTACCGATTAAGAAATTTAAACATTTTTTTCTATTTGGAGACCTCTAGTCATCTTATTGTTGCTAACTTCTGACAATTCCATTATAATCAAGAAAAATACTCTCCATGATACGGATTCTTTGAAATTTGATGTCTTCTCACAGCACAAGATCACTTTTTAATAAATTTCCTTTTTGTGTTTAAAATATGCATTATTTTGGGACTCCTGGGTGGCTCAGTTGGTTGGGCGGCTGCCTTCGGCTCAGGTCATGATCCCAGGGTCTTGGGATCGAGTCCCATATTGGGCTCCTTGCTTGGCAGGGAGCCTGCTTCTCTCTCTGCCTCTGCCTGCCACTCTGCCTGTGCTCGCTCTGACAAATAAATAAAATCTTTAAAAAAAAAAAATAAAATATGCACTATTTTGCATCAGAGTTCTACATATGTTCACTACAACAAGCCTGATTTTGTGTTCATATTCTGTCTTCAACTGACTTTTTAAAAAACTTTTATCTAGGGACACCTGGGTGGCTCAGTCAGTTAAACATCTGCCTTCAGCTTAGGTCATGATCCTGGGGTCCTGGGATCGAGTCCCACATTGAGCTTCCTGCTCAGCAGGGAGTCTGCTTCTCCCTCTGCCTCTCTCTCCCAACTGAAGATTTATACATATTTGACAGAAAGAAGAGTACAAGCAGGGGGAGCAGCAGACACCTAACCAACTGAGCCACCTAGGTGCCCCTTCAACCGTTTTTTGCTTTTTGTTTTTTTTAATTTATTTGACAGACAGAGATCACAGTAAGCAGAGAGGCAGGCAGAGAGAGAGGGAGAAGCAGGCTCCCCGCTGAGCAGAGAGCTCCATGCAGGACTCGATCCCAGGACCCTGAGATCATGACCTGAGCCAAAAGCAGAGGCTTTAATCCACTGAACCACCCACGTGCCCTTCAACTGTTTTTTTTAATTGCCTGATCTCCCAGGTGTACTAAAATATCCACCATGATGTGACTTTGCCAATTTCTCCTTGTATTTCTATAAATTTTGCTATATAGTTTTGGAAGTTATCTTACTGAAGACATATAAACTTTAAGGATCAATCAAACCTTCTATCTTCATTAAAACAAAATGTTACCGTAGAATCCACTTATACAGCTACAGAGCTTCCTTTGATCTTTCTTAGGTCTTTTTTTATCTTTTGGCTCTCAGCATTTCAGTATCTTTGTTTTAGATGCATTTCTTTAAAAAGCATATTGCAGATTGTTAAAAATCTGATCTAATGACCACGATTTTTTGCACAACCACTCAATCCATTTACAATTGGATTTATCTCTACCAACTATTTGGCGCTTATTTGTACTATCCACTTTCCTCCTATGTGTACTGATTTGTTTCTTGTTTTCCCTTTGCCTCCTCAGCAGATACCACCGGAGTGCATACTGCTTTGCTTCTTCTAGGGGCAGCTCTTCATCTTGTCAAGCTCATTCAGGTCTAAAATGGGTCCCTATTGTTACTCTCCTTCACAGTAACACCAGATACTTAGGTTGATATAATTTCAATTACCAACTTCACATGCATTAGGCTTACAAGCAACAAGATTAAACTTGGACTTTTTCCTCCCACAAATTTGACATTTCTTACATTACCAATAGTTCTTTAGATTCACTCAAGTGCTTACTATTTTCTTTGCTATTACTTCTTACATCTCAGACCTTCTGTGATATTCCTCCTCCTTGAAGTTTATCTTTTAGAAGTTCCTTTAGTGAAGCGATTTTGGAAGAAAATTCTGTTTTTGTTCTTCTGAAAATGTCTTTCACCTTCATTCTTAGATAATCCATAAAGCATAGTGTCTGCATCAAAATTTCCTGGATGGTATTAATAATAAACATTTGATAGCTGAAGGCTGAAAACTGTATACAAAGGAAGCAATAAGCATGACCTTAATTTTGTATTGCATTTACCAGATGAATGTCTGGAATACCTTTCTTATGCAATTTTCTTTCTTTCTTTTTTTTACTTATGCAATTTTCTTTCACTAGATTCTCACAACAATTCCAAGAAGTTCACCCCCTTTTCTACAGGTAAATGGAACGCTCTAAGATTTGTAAACCCTCATTCCATTATTCTGGTTCTAACCAGCACCCCGTATCTGCTATCTGCGTAACAGAATGTGCCATTTCTCTTTCCCTGTAAGTCGCATTCTTCTTATAAGTATTAAATTTTCTGTAGTGTTCAAGAAATCGCATTGGTATAACTTTTAGTTTAAAAGAATTTTTTATTAACCAGGATTCTTAATTCCTTCCAACATGTCAGATAACAAATCTTTTTAAGATAACTAATTCTTTGGTCTGACACATTAATATATAATTGATAATTTAAGTTAATATAAAAGTTCATTATTTTTTAATCATGTTCCCAAAGAGTAAGTTATAAATCTGTGAATAACAGTCCATTAAGTTAATACTTCATTTATATAGAGGAGAAATGGAAACAAGGATAGAATTCTGCTAAGAACTGCTTAGTTTTTCATACATGTGTGTAATGCATATATCCAGAGCTAGAACAGGGAAGGTATTGGAATTTTCATATCTTTTCCAACAGCTAAAAAGAGACGAACCTTAGAGTAGGGATTTTCAAATCTTCAAGTAAAGAGATTTTCAATCTTATTTTTTTTAAAGATTTTATTATTTGAGAGAGTGCGCACACGTGCACACACCCGTGGAGGGTGGAAGTGGAGGGGGGAGCAGGCTCCCCACTCAGCAGGGAGACCAAAGCAGCAGGGGGTGGGAGTAGGGGGAAGGGGAGACCCCTGGAACTCCGGGATCACGACCTGGGCTCAAGACAGACGCTCAATCAACTGAGCCACTCAGAGACTCCAAGAGATTCTCAATCTTATTGATCATACAATTACCCAGGGAGAAATGAGCATATTCCTCCAACATACAAATATTTGTAAGTTACTTACATGTAACATGTAATAAAACCCACAAAAATACAAAGTGAAAAAAGATGAACTAGGGATAAAATAGGTCATATTCCTAAATATTTTAAAGTTTATTAGTGGCAAAATCAGATCTGTTGAGGGCATATGGGTGTGAGATGTGAATGACAGAAATGGGACCCCGTGTAACTTGACTGGATCGCCACTGAGACCACTACCGTTTTAAATTTCACAGCGTGGCTGAAGAGCAAATACTGGGCCTAGGAGGACTGTTTGTCTGACAGCTTTTTATGGTCTCCTAAGAGTTCTCCATCAATCCACAACAGAAGTAGCTCCTACACCAGGACTTGGCCTTCATTAGGGTACAGTCCCAGGAGGCCCCCTGACGTGCAGCGAGTGGGAAGGACAGAAGGAAGTGTGCAGTGTGTTGACACATGGACTGCTGCTGTAAGCAGTGGGAACCAATCCTACCAGGGCCACTCGGAGAGAAGAACTTCAGTGTCCTCTCACCTGAGGGGTGAGGAAGCTGGAGCGCTCACACACCAAACCCTGCCCTTCACTGGTGAAGGCCTGCCGGCCTGGCCCACATGCAGCCCAGAGGCTCAGGCAGCCAGCAGGCACCTCCAGAAGGCCGAGGGTTTTGGAAACCGCAGATAAGCTAGAGGCGGCGCAGGGTCCATGGGGAGGGCACAGACAGCAGAGGCCACCTCTGCTGTCCCTGCATCATGAGGAATATTAACTTCAATCTTAATTTCTTTGCAGGATCCTTTCTGAGCCCTTAAAAAGAATCTTTGTCAGGCAGATTAATCTACAGTCGGTTTTAACTAAATTGGGAACATATAAACGAACACACCCACAAAAACATCACAGTCAATTCCTTCCACTTTGGAAAGAATATCCACAGGATACTTCAGAGAGGAATGTGACAGATGACCACCTGATACACAGATCGATGCGTGCACCAGCGTCAATCTGAATATCAAATATCAGTACAATTTCATCTTTTCTTTGATTAGAATAGAAGCTGAGATTTTCTTCCTCTCCACAATACATTACCTTGTGTACCCCTCGAGGTGCATGCTCCCCATTCTGGCCATTTCTTGGCCAAAGTACACAGAGCCCTGTCCAGCTCTCAGCTGGAAATAATTTGACTCACTGCATGGTATGGCTGGACTATTCTAAATGGCTAAGAACATACTAGTAACATACAGTTCTACCACAGTTTTAGCCTTTATCTATCACTTAATGAGGAGATGAAAATGTCAAAAATAATCTTCACAGAATTCCTTGAATGGGTATATTATTTCCCTGTGTTAAAAAAAAAATTGTATGGAGACCCAACCAGAATGCAACTGCATCTTGGACTCATTCTAACTCCGATCAAAATGCTCTGGCTTTCCATAGTCTTCGGTGTAAAAGGCAGATGGGCAGGCTCCTTTTTTTTCACCCCCTTTGCAGAAATAACAGCTCTACAGAAACATTTTCCAAAGTCACAGCTTCCGAAAGGAGTTACATATGAGAAGTCAGAAATGCATTTAAACTTTCCTAAACAATTAAGTACTTAACTAAATTCCAGAAATGTGACACAAAGTTAGAAAAAAGTTCATTTTATTCAGGCCGCAATGTGTAGATTACTTACTTAGTTTTAAAACAAGCTCAATATACAGTTTAATTATTATCAGCACTTTGATTTATCTTCAACAACCCAAGAACAGAATAAAGTTCTCCTGTACTAGTTTAAGAAATCCATTATGGGGGGAAATAAAGAATCCATTCTGTGTAGAAACATTTATATTAATTCTCCCAGAGTTTAAACTTCATTACCGAGTCATTTTACCCCATTAAAGACTTTTTAGATTTTGCATATTCTGAAAAACACTATTTTATGACACATGTCAACAAAACTCAATGCCACTTTCTCCAATAATAAAAATGTGCTTTTTTAAACTGTTACTTTTTAAATGACGTGAAACTAAAGAAAACTGGTTGCTGGTTTTAAAATCCTCTTGTCTGGAGAAAAATATCCTATGCTTTACTATTCGTTGCCATGCCTTACAGAGATAGGGTCTGTAGTCCACATCTGCCTCACCTGGCTGGTTAAAGGCAGGTGGAGGCCCTTCTGTCCAGTTTGAGGTTTTCTGCATTAGACTTTGTGTTGTTGCAAAAAGAACTAAGCGATACTCACTTACGAGTTTCTCTAAGAACTGAGCGCATTTCTTCAGGGTGCACTCCTGCAAGTTAACACTCTCTCCTCCATTGGCGCGGTCTATCCAGTAAAAGGCGGACAGGCTATCCAAGATCAAAAGGCAGAGGGAAGGGTGGCTACAAACCGTGGTTTCTAGGGAGTACAGCGTGAGCAGCAGCTGGGCGCTGTTACCGCAGCTGACCAAGAACAGCCTTCCCAGGCACTGTTTGACCATTTCTTCGCAACTCTGGGACAGTCTATGCTCGAGAATTGTAACCAGCCGGAGCATATCAAAGCGGTAATCTGTGTCAATAAATAAGACTTCTACTTCCAGTCCCCCTTCGGATTTTGGAAGTATACATCGTGCTGTTAAATGATAAAGCATTTCGGTTTTTCCTGTTCCCTCTGGACCATGAAATTCAAGAATATCACCTGTGTAAAATGTAAAAATGTCAGTCAAAATGCAGCAGCGCAGTAACGGTAGGCTACAAAATGAAAAGTCTGCAACACTGTGTAAAAAGATGTTTACTGGAATGTGAAAGAAAAATTCTAAATCCATTTGCGAAAATGGATCCATATAAGCAAATACAAATAAATAAGGAAATTAAATCATTAAATTTCACCTCTGAGAAAGGAGCTGGCTATTAATTAGCATCAAGAAAACATGAAAAACAGAATGACAAGGTGGAAAGGCACCCAAGGACGTCTCCTGGGGAGGGGTCCACACGCACTCACACTGAAACTGAGAAGCTAAGAATAAAGTGCCAAAAGAAGCTACTGACCACTACGGTACACGGCACTTCTGCTACTTGATTATCCAATATACATCCTCCCCTTTTCCTTAAGTATAAAACCTCCATTTGGACGGGGGTGGGGGGGAGTGGGAGCAGAGGGGGGGGTGGGGGGCAGAGAAGGCAGCTAAATAAATAAATAGCTAATATAAAATAAATATTTTTTTATTTATTAATAAATAAAATAAATAAATAAAAATAGCTTAAAAAAAAAAACAAAACTATTTTTTTCAGTATCCCTTGCAGGGAGGAGTCAGCAGGTATCTATCACCGGAGCCAGGGAGACACGAGTACATTTCTGTTGGGGGTTTCTAAGTTTTGCTTTCCTGATACTGGTGCCACTTCTGCTCTGCCACATCCTGATCTGGAGGGGAAGCAGCCATCCTGAGGCAGTGAGTAGAAAAGGGACACCCTAAGTAGGGTGGGCCCTAAGAATCGTGGAGCAGGAAGACAAGAGGAACCCCACACCAGCTAGGCAGGGCCGGCGTCCATACTACCTGTGAGGTGAGGAAAATAAGCCTCTATCAGGTAAGCCACGGAGTTGGACTTCTGTCACACGCAGCTGAAACGATCCCTAACTCGGGTTTCTCGGTGTGACTGGCATTATGTGCGGAACAATTCTCGATTGTGCAGTTTCATACGTTCAGCTCTTGGGCCTAAATGCCAGTAACAGCCCTTAACTGAAAACAGCCCTCCACATTTCCAAAATGCTATCGGTTATTCTCCGCTGTATAAATTTCTTGAAGCTGTGCCCTGCTGGAATGACATCCACACTGTAAATTACTTTCCCAGCATTATAAGCTGAAGTAAACTGCTCTGAACTTCGAAGACTCCAAACCTTTTTCTTCATAGGTTTCTATACAGGAGAACACAAATTAAACACCCGGGGAAACTGTCCTACCTCCAGAGCTCTTCAAAACCTACTCCTAAGGGTGCCTTCCAATCCTTGCTAGTTTGTTTCCATTTAATTTATGGCTGAACCACATGACTGGAAACACTGCTAAAAATGCAGATTCTCAGGCCCCAACCAAATTACTAGTGTGAGAGTCCAGTTCCTTTACTTCCTGTTATTAGTAACAAACCACTGTAAATTGGAACATTCACAAAAAATGTAAAAGAACTAGCATGTTACCACTATAACATATTTAAGGTACTATGAAACTTCAACCAGTTTCTACCATAATCTTACATGCAATATGCAATTAAAAATTTAAATAAAGGGGCACCTGGGTGGCTCAGTGGGTTAAAGCCTCTGCCTTCAGCTCAGGTCATGATCCCAGGGTCCTGGGATCGAGCCCCACATCGGGCTCTCTGCTCAGCAGGGAGCCTGCTTTCCCCCCTCTCTCTGCCTGATGCTTTGCCTACTTGTGATCTGTCTGTCAAATAAATAAAATCTTTAAAAAAGTCCAGCCCCCTGCCCACGGCCCCGGGCCCAGTGAGTGGGGACACTTCCTTTCTGTCAGGGCTTCAGTGCCTGCCCATGTTCAGGGGTAAGGTAGCGACGTATGTAAAGGTTCTTCTCAGAGACAGGGTTGGAAGAACCCGTACACATCAAACACATAAGGAAAGCAGGAATTTTTAATTCACATAATCACATAAATATCCTAACAAGAATTTAGCTTTCAAAATGCTATGTTGGGTAGGTGTCACAAAATAAAAATGTCCTACAACCCCTAGGGATTTGAGATTCAAGATAGTAATAAGAGTGTAGACATAATGATCTGAGAGTAAGCTACAAAGCAACAGAGAACAGAAAGCTCAATTTGGTGGGTGAGAGTGAACAAAAAATTAGGAATAGAGGCCAAAAACACAACTCTTGGGATATATCCATGTTAGAGGAGTCGGCATGAAGACATAAAACATTAATTTAATATAAAAATTAGAGGAGGAAAATGACAGAGAGCACAAAAGGTTTCAAGAAAATGAAAGAGTACTAAATAACATTAAATGAAGTACAAAACTTCTAAAAGTAAAAAAGTGGCAGAGGAGAGTTTGGGAACAGATCCCTGAGCTGGTCCCGGATAGTTACACTGCACCAGTAAATGTGTAGTTTGCAAAACCACATTTAATATAAGTATTATTTTATGAAGCAAACTTCAAAATCAGATACTCAGAAAAGAGATGGGAGGGCTCTCCAGGGAGCACTCAGCATTCTTCCAAGGATTAAGCTGCAGGGAAGGCAGGGGGCACATGAAGAATTAGGGGAAAAATATGATGGTTTACATTCATTTAAAAAGTAATATTCAACAGCAGTTTCATGAGGCTGAAGTCAAATGAAGACAACCAAAGTTAGGAGAAAGGCAACATATTCTGAAGTAAAAGGGAAGAGACTCCACTGGCCAGAGGGTAAGTGGGAGCTGTCTCTGAGTATTTCTGGAATCCTCAGAATAGGAAAAAAATGAAAATCTAGCCAAGTATTTTCTTGGAGAGAAGGTGGTGCTCATAAACATCTTTCAGCATAACTAGCTCGAGAGTAAGTCTTTGAGAGCACTTGTTACATGGTTTAACAAGGTTTGCTAAATCCATACATTACTAAGAAACAGATGACGTAAGTATATGGATTCCTTAGATTCTAGGTTTGACAAGATTGAGATGAGGCAAAGCTTAAGGTGAAATCCTTGTCTAGGAGATTATTAAGGGGTATATAAAAACACTCTTTTCCTTTTACAAATTAATAGCAAAGCAGGAAAAAGGTCATTTGTAACAACTGGGGAAATAAAATGTGCAAACTTACAAATTACACATAAATATTATCATCACAGTCCCAGATTCCCTCTAAATATGTTTAATGATGAAGTCAGTTTTGTTGATTTTATAAACATTTACTGTCTAATCATCACATCAAAAATAATATTCAAGGGCACCTGGGTGGCTCAGTGGGTTAAAGCTGCTGCCTTCAGCTCAGGTCATGATCTCAGGGTCCTGGGATCGAGTCCTGCATGGAGCTCTCTGCTCAGCGGGGAGCCTGCTTCCCTCTCTCTCTCTGCCTGCCTCTCTGTCTACGGTGATCTCTCTCTGTCAAATAAATAAATAAAATCTTAAAAAAAAAAATAATATTCAAGCATGATGTTCTACAGAGGGGCATAGTCCTTTTAGCTGTTTTTGAAGTCACTATCTCAAATGTTTCTGAGACCTGTTGGAAAAGAAATCATACCCTTGTCCATTCTAAGTATTGCGTATGACAACTTGGGAGTAAAAAAAAAAAACAAAACCAAACCAAAAAACCACCTCTCACCACTAAACACACACACACACACACACACACACACACACACTCCTCTACAGTTTGGCACTTGACAAATTAAGCTAAATCAGAAAATCTGGATGGTTTGGCCTTGATAGTTGCTCTCACAAATAGAATGCTGTAAGGGATCTGGGTAACAGATTGTCAGTGAGTTTATGAATCTGAAGATCCTTCAAAATAAGGATAAAAAAGAAAAGCCAAAAAATACACCATCTTGGTACCAACCTACTAATTGTATAACAATTATGTTGAATTTGCAGATTACAATCCTCCGGAAGAGGTAATGAGTTGGTATGCACTATTGTATATGGTATAGTACATAGTACTGAGTAACTACTATGAAAAAACATTTAGAAATGTTTACAATGGAGTAGAGCTTTCTGTAATCCCTAAATGTGAACTTCCCCATACAGTTTCTGATAAACTGTTGTTGACAAACAATCCTTGTAATACCAGTCTTAGGTCTGCTACTGCTCCAGTGGGCACTCATCTAACTAGTTTTACAGCTAAAATATCTACAGTATTTATAAAATATTGAAATTACGATGGTGTTAATCCAAACTAAGTAAACTTTTTTGTTAGTGACTGAGCACGATGGTGTTTTTAAAGTTTCTACAAATACAACATTCAAATGGATAAGCGGTGCTCTGACCCATGTTTTCGTGTCCGTTTCATAAGGTCCAACTTAATAATATCCTTTCTGATAGAGTAGAAAGTTCAATCTTTTGTCTAACACGTTTGGTCAAAAGTTGTCTTTATTATTGATTGTTAAGAAAATTGTTTGCTAACAGATCTGCTCTATAAAAAAATAGTAAAGGGAATATTCTAGGCTGAATGAAAGAATAGCAGATAGTTACTTGAACCCATGAGTTAATAAAAACCACAGGTAAATGTAACTACATAGGTAAATATGAAAGACAGTATGTTTTATAGTTGTAATTTTTTTCACTTATCTGACTTAAACAAATGAACTGAATAATTTTTTTTATTTCTTTGTTACAATTACATTTAAAAATTTTTTTATAATTACATTTTAATTTCTTTTTTTTTTTAAGATTTTATTTATTTGACAGAGAGAGATCGATCACAAGTAGGCAGAGAGGTGGGCAGAGAGAGAGGAGGAAGCAGGCTTCCTGCTGGGCAGAGAGCCCAATGAGGGGCAGATCCCAGGACCCTGAGATCATGACCTGAGCCAAAGGCAGAGGTTTTACCTACTAAGCCACCCAGGTGCCCCAATACATTTTAATTTCTTTACTGTAATGGCTTTTTAATTTCTTGCATTAAGTCAAAATTTTAGAAGTGTTTATGGATATGCAATGCAGAGATATGTAACTTGTAACAGCACAAAGGAAGAAGGAAGAAATGGAGCTACCCAGTAGCAAAGTATTTATAAAATATGGAAATTAAAATGGTATTAACCCAAATTAGATTATTTTAAATTGAGATATTAATTGTGATCCTCAGAGCAACCATTAGGAAAATAACTCAAGGTCGCCTGGGTGACTCAGTCAGTTAAGTGCCTACCTTCAGCTCAGGTCATGATCCCAGGATCCTAGGATCAAGTCCCAAGTCCCACATCAGGCTCCCTGCTCCTATGCATGGAACCTGCTGAACCTGCTTTTTCCCGTTCCCTCTGCTACTCTCCCTTGGTGGTAGGGGGACGGGGACTTTTTTTTTTAAGGGAAAGTAATGACCAGGAATAAAAATGGTACACTAGGAGCACCTGGGTGGCTCAGTTGGTTAACTCTTGCCTCTTGATTTTTGCTCAGGTCATGATCTCAGTGTTGTGAGATCAAGCCCATGTCTGGTGGGGCTCTGTGTTGGGTGTGCAGTCTGCTTAAGATTCTCTCTCCCTCTCCTTCTGCTCCCCCCAAATGGTACATTAGAAAGTATTTAACACAAAAGAAGACAGTAAAGGAGGAATAGAGAAAGAAAAAAGATATAAGATGTCTATATAAAAAGCAAAATGGCAGTCATAAACCCTATCCTATCAGTAATTCATTAACCGTAAGTGGACTAAACAGTCCAAACAAAAGGCAGAGATTGGCAGAATGGAATAAAAACACAGGATTCAACTATAGGCTATCTACGACTGGCACACTTTACCAGGTCACAGACAGACTGGTAACAATAGAAAAAGATATGCCATGCAAACAGTAACCAAAAGAGAGCTGATGTGGCTGTACTTGTATCAGACAAAATATACTTTGAGACAACAACTGTTACTAGAAACGAGGGACATTTTTGTTTTCCATTGTGCTAAAAGATGGCATAAAAGTTACCATTTCTAAGTGTACAGTTCAGTAGTCACATGTTGTACAACATCTCCAGAACTTCCATCACGCAAAACTGAAACTCTATCCCCATTAAACAACAACTCCCCTTCTCCCTTTTTTCCTTATTCCCGGGTAATTATCATTCCTGTTTCTATGAATTTGACTGCTTTAGATACCTCATGTAAGTGAAATCACAATATTCTCCTTTTTGTGACTAGTTCATTTCACTTAGCATGTCCCCCCAGTTTATCCATGTAGTAGCCTGACAGAATTTCCTTCCTTTTTAAGGCTGAATAATATTTCCTCGTTTGCATATACCACATTTTGTTTATGCATTCATCTGCCAATGCACATCTGGGTTGGTCCCATCTCTTAGCTATTATGAGTAGTGCCGTTATGAACATAGGACTGCAAATATCTCTTCAATACTCTGCTTTCAATTCTTCTGGAGATCTACCCAGAAGTGGAATTGTTGGATCATATATATGGCAGTTCCTCTCTTTTTTTTTTTTAAGATTTATTTTGAGAGAGAGAAGAGTGAGCACAGTGGGGGTATGGCCAGAAGGAGAAGGAGAGAAAGAATCTCAAGCAAACTCTGCACCAAACCAAGAGCCCAACTTGGAGCATGGCCTGTGCTGAAATCAGGAGTTGGATGCTTAACTAACCGTACCATCCAGGGGCCCCAATCATACAGCAGCTCTATTTTTTATTTTTTTGAGGAACCTTCATACTGTTTTTCATAGTGCCACCATTTTACAATCACATTAACAGTGCAGAATTTTTCTACAATCTCAACAACACTTGTTATTTTGTTTTTTACTGTTACCATCCTAATGGGTGTGAGGTGACAAAGAAGGACACTTTATAAAGATAAATGAATCAATCCATCAATAAGGTAAAATTATAAACTTGAAAGTGGCCAACAGTGCATGAAGCCCCAAAATATATGAAGCAAAACTGAGAAATAAAGGGAGAAATACACAATTCAATAATAATCATTGGAAAATTCAATACCCATTTTCAATACTGGATAGAACAATTAGGCAGAAGACCAACAAGAACAGGAAACTTAATGCTAAAAATCAACCAGAATTATTACAAAACATCACGAAAACACTCAATCCAACTATAGCAGAATATACATTCTTCTCAAGTGCACATGGAACATTCTTCAAGATAGATCATATGGTCAGCAATAAAACAAGCCTCAATCAATTAAAAAGACTGAATCAGAGAAGTATGTTCTCTGATCGGAAAAGAATGAAAACAGAAATCAGTAATGACAACAAAGCGGTAAATCTTCTTGACCTTGACTGGATTAGCCAGTGGCCTAGCTATGATACCAAAAGCATGAGCAATAAAAGACAAAACAGATAAATTGGACTTCATCAAAATGAGTAACTTCTGTGCTTCAAGACACCATCAAGACAGTGAAGACAACCCACAGAATGGGAGAAAGTATTTCCAAACCATATTTGATAAGGGACTTATATCTAGAATATATAAAGGACTCTTACTACTCAAGAACAAAAAATCCATTTTTTAAAAGGGCAAAAGATATGGCATCTCTCCAAATTACACATAGAAATTGCCATTAAGCATAAGCAAAGATGCTTAATATCATTAGCCACCAGGAAATGTAAGTCAAAACCACAATGAGATATCATTTCATACTCACTAGGAAGGCTAGAATCAAAGACACAGATGATGACAGTTGTTTGCAGGAGTGGGAAAACGACCTATTCTAGGCCTCGCCCCTGGCGGCAAGTAAAATGTGCAGCCGCTATGCCCAACAGTCCCGCAGCTCCACCAAAGGTTAAGCACAGTCACCGCATGAACCTAACAGTCCTTCTCGTAGGTATTACCCGTGAGAACCGAACACATGAACCCACAGAAAAGCTCGTACACAAATCATCCCAGCAGCATTATCCATAACAGCAAAAAGCAGAAACCCAAATGTCCATCAACTGATGAACGGATAAAGTGTGGTATATCCGCTCAACAAGAACCAGAACTACTGAGACATGCCACGGTATAGAAGCTGGAAATGTTATGCAAAGGAGCAGAATCCAGTCACAGACGACCACATACTGTATGATTACATGAAACATACAGACAAGGCTGGTCTAGAGAGTCATCAAGTAGATCAGTGGCCACCCAGAGCTAAGGGATGTGGGAGCAAATGGGGAGTGACTGTTAACAGGCACGGCTTTCTTTCTGGGGTGATGAAAATGTTCTAAAATCAATTATGATGACAGCTGTATACATGTAAATACAAGTCATGAAGCTGCACGCTTAAATGGGCGAATTACACCTCCACAGAGCTCTTCCACTAACGAGGAGAAACAACGCCAGCACAGTAGTACTCTTCCGTAAGTCTTCCCTAGTGTAAAAGTGCTGGGGGAACAAGCAGCCATGTCTTTTCCCTTCCACAGAAGTAGTAAGACAATGGGGTACTTAAAGACTTACCTATGACTCTCAAACTACTAAAGAATTAAAAAATAAATAAATTATAGTAACAAAACTCCCTCAACTACTGTGGTGGAATAAGAGAGGTCAATATTTATTCCGAAGATTTTACCACAGAAGAGCCAAATTTTAACTCATCTGACACAGATAATGAAGACTTAAAATTTGTGTTCTAGCATGATCTATCTCTCACTTTTTAATTTTACAGGTTAATCCATATAGCTGTTTACTACAAGTATGTACATATAAATAAATATATGTTAGAAAAAACCCTGTTTTATAAGACTTAATGTGTGACATTGTGTTTTGGTTTGAGATTGTTTTTACCATGTACAGATGACTCTTCATCAGCAAACAGACACGGTTCTATTTCTTTCAAGGAACTTCTACCTTCGAGTCGGGCAAGAAGCTAGCAAAAGAAAAAAAAGAAAAACTCATTACCTAAAAATATAAAATCTTAGACATCTACATTTACACCATTTTCCAAAGGTCTATAAAAAGACCTATTTAATTTTGAGGATTTGGAGGAAATTATGAAATAGGAAACACAAGTTAGGAGGAAAATTGTGTTCATTCATTCATTCAGAAAACACTTCCTTATCTGTTTCCGTATCAAATACTGATGGTATGAAATGAGCCCCAGGAAGACTTCTGGACACCAAGTTCCGAGGAGCTCCTGCAGTGGGCAGACTGTCACACATTGTTGCCGGGAGGACTGAGCACCCTCCACAACTCCACCAGGAGAGGACGGCCCGGAGGTCTGCATTTGGAATTCTCCGGGACCTAGACACCTCCTCCTGCTGCTATCTTTACTGCATCCCTTCCCTGCAGTAAACCAGAACCATGAACACAACCACTTTCAATGAGTTCTGTGAGTTCTTCTACGGAATTGCTATACCTCAAGGTGTCCCCGGGATCCCCAGGCCCCCCAACTTGCAAACAGTATCAGAGGTGAGTGTAGTCTTAGGGATCCGGAACTTGGTAAAGTCTGCTCCTGGGGACGTCCCCAATTTCACACACAGATGAAGGACTTCTGCTCCAAAATTAAATATAATCTTTTTTTTTTCCCCTCTAGGAAAAGCACTTGTGCTGATTATTTGAGTTGGATGCTTTTTTCATAGCCTACCCTTTATTCTGAAAGAACAACTAAAAGAAACTTTGATTATACAGACTTTGGTATTTGGCAGACATTTTATTAAAACGAAGAAAGCAAGCTTGTCACTTCAAGAAAACGGACACTATTTGTTGCCAATGATAACATTTGAATTTTAGAAAACTCACCCACCACTGTGACCCTGACAGCTTCCCGATACTTAAGATCCTTTATGGGGAAGACACCAATGTTTTAATGAATGTGATTTTTAAAAATAATTATTTGGGACGCCTGGGTGGCTCAGTTGGTTAAGTGGCTGCCTTTGGCTCAGGTCATGATCCCAGCGTCCTGGGATCGAGTCCCACATCGGGCTCCTTGCTTGGCGGGGAGCCTGCTTCTCCCTCTGCCTCTGCCTGCCACTCTGTCTGCCTGTGCTCTGCTCGCTCTCTCTCTGACAAATAAATAAATTTTTAAAAAAGCTTTTTTTAAAAATAATTATTTAACAAAACATGCCAGTTCTTGAAAGATCTGTGTAATTCAGTGAACCAGTATTTCCAAATGACCAATGCATGTTAAATCCGTCCTGGGTAAAAGATTCACTCCAAGTGTAAGACTTCAATGGTTTTAACATATAAAAATAAATAAATAAATAAAACAACTTGACAAACTATTACAGAAATTAAAACTAATGATGTCCGGATTTAAGGAATGAATTAAAAGAAGCCAGGTATAATCAATCTGGAGTTTCTGAAGGGCAAAAAAAAGAGTCCAAAGTGTCCACAGTAAAAGGAACCCCAATAAGTTGTTAGACAAGCCAGTTTAATTCTTTTAGGGAAGATTAACACACTGGGGAATCACAGCTTGGTGATGGATTTCTCTTGATTCTCCCTACAATCTTTCTGAGGCCAAATTTTCTATTTAGAAAAGGCAAAGTGGACACAACAATTTTAGAGTCTATTTGGCAGTTTCACTAATATTGTTAATTGAGATTTGACATTTGATTTGTAAATCAGTATCTGCTAGGTTTTATTATCATAACAAAGTCATCAACTAATAGCTACTATTTGTACTTACTGTGGTATCTGCAATACATAATTTATATACATTATCTCTTTTAATTGTTACAGTAACTATTTGTTATCATTCTATTTTTCAGAGAAAACTAGTAGATGCCAGAGCCAAGACTTAAGAGATCTCTTCCGGCTCCCAAAGCCTGGAGTTCTGCTGGGCTCCAGTGCCTCAGAGTCTGTATCACGGAGTCTAATAAAATCGGAGTACAGAGACAAAATAGTTTCTCTATCAAGCTGATCCAAGATCCTGTCTAGGCAATTACCTGACCTCTTCCAACCATCTCGGTTAATACTCCCTCCAACAGCAACAAGGAGCCCTAAATGTTTTCAACAGCAGACTTATTACCATAACAATAACACAACCTACAAAGGGGGTAATCCTCAATTGCATAGACATCCACTGGTAACCATTTCAGCCAAGTCAGTGTGGGGATACACAGATGTAGCAGACGCAGTTCCTATCTTCAAAGAATTTAAGAGGAGAGAGTCAAAAGTTTACAAAAATGCAATACAGTACAGTGGCTGCTACAGAAGAAATACAGGCAGGGTGCTTGGAAGGTGCGGGAACCTAATGCCGTCTGGGGCAAATCTCCCCCAAGGCCCAATCAGTGACCTGGCACCTCCTGGAGCACAGCACCCCTCCCAACGTTCTTTCCTTTTGTTTAACCACACCCTTAAGTATACCCTTAGGGCATAACGCCCTTGACCTGCCCGGAGCCGGATTCACAGCCCTTAGACATTCTCCTCTTGGGTGGCCCCACAGCAGCACTCCCAACCTCTAGGGCTAGAAAAGCCGTCTCAAGGGTGGTGGGGTTGAGAAGCTACCCAGAGACAGGCTCAGTCAGGAAGTCCCCTTCTCACATCAGGCTGTGCTTGCCAGCCTTTCTCTTCAGTCTTATGGTCAGTTCTAATTTGTGGGAGGCACCCTTAATTCTGAACAAGAGATTAGGCATTTAGTTCTTTTAAATACATACAAAATGTGCACTGATAGAGAAGTGCTTTTCTTCCTACATGGAATGTCCTTTGCCTATTCTCTTAAATTTCTAAGGCCAAGACTATTAAACAAATGATGATAATAACACATTCTTCAAGGCCGCCTCCTTCCATGAAGCTGTTACTACTGTACTGAGCACATTACCAGCCTATCTCCCTCATCTGGATGTAAAAGCGCAAAAGGAAAAGCACCTATTTTGGCTCACAATGGACTCCAAAATGCTTTTGTTTGGCAGAAACTCAGTAGCTGCCTATTAAATTAAAAGGTAAACAGCATAGATAGGCAGGCTTGGGAAGGATGGAGAGTGTAAATGACCTCAAACTATTTCCATTTTCATGTTTGGACAGTATGCAAACTTATACCAAACAAAAGTCCATGAGTACTCATGTCCTCGAAGTTCTTTATACTAGCAAAAGTCCATTTCCAATGCCATTATATACCTTCGACACCCAGTAAGCAGAATACCTATCTAGTAAGCAGAATACCTACCACACAGATGTTCTTAGAGACCACACAGATGTTTTTAAATATCATTCAGTTGTGGAAAAGCTTACACAAGAGCAGAAAGAAGAATATAGAGATCAAACTAATTAGAAATTAATGGCATTAAGATAAATACATATACACACACAACTCATTTAGATAAAGGCTCATTTCCCCTGACCTTCTGTAAATAAATCTGTCTGCAGATAGACCCCAGTAGTAGGGTTGCAAACCTGTGATCAAGCCCCACTTCCGGCTCTCTGCTCAGTGGGGAGCCTGCTTCCTCCTCTCTCTCTGCCAGCCTCTCTGCCTACTTGTGATCTCTGTCAAATAAATAAATAAAATCTTAAAAAAAAAAAAAAAAGCTACCTAAAGGGGCTCCTGGGTGCTTCAGTCAGTTAACCATCTGCCTTTGGCTCAGACCATGATCCCAGGGTCCTGGGATGAAGCTCAGCTTCTCCCTCAGCCTCTCCTCTCAGTTTGTGCTTTCTCTCTCAAATACATAAACAAAATCTTAAAAAACAAAAAAAAACCTACCTAAAGAAGCAAACATTCTGAACCAAATATTCTCACCTCTGCCCATAATAGGCCTGGATTTCCCAGCTACAAAATAAATACAATTCTTGGTTTTACTACTCCTAGTAGTAGAGGAAATTCAGGCAAAAATGTGTAACTATAACACAAGAAACGAAAGAGAGGAGTCGGAATAAGGAAGCAAGGGAAAGCAGCAGCTAGATGAATATGTATGTGACTGATCCAAAATGTGGATCTCATGGTAGTTCCATAAATTCCTCTTCACATAGGAAATTAGGCTCCTCTGCCACTTTGAAAATTCAACTGTCCTTCAGGGCAGAGTACTAGGCCTGGCCCTTCAATCAAGCTTGAAGAAAAGCTAATGCTTTTTATAAAAGCAATCATCCTGTAAGAGGAAAAGGAAAAATAGATACATATAAACTAAAGCAAAAACTACCACATATACGGAGGAACTGGGTGGCTCAGTCGTTAAGCATCTGCCTTTGGCTCAGGTCAGGATCCCAGAATCCTGGGATCAAGCCTCACATCAGGCTCCTCACGCAGCAGAAAGCTTGCTTCCCCCTCTCCCATGCACCCCCCTCCAAAAGCTACTACATAGATATGTGACAATTTAAGCAGCATGAATTTCTCTTTTTTAAGTTTTTAATTCTAGTTGGTTAACGCTAACTGGTTTAATTCCAGTTAGTGTTTTATTAGGTTCAGGTGTACAATATAGAAATCAACACTTCCATACACCGCCCTGTGCTCAACGCCAGCCACTCCTTCATCCCCATCATCAGTTTCACCCATCCCCCCACTCTCCTCCCCTCGATAAGCCAGTTTGTTCCCTAAAGTTAAGAGTCTGTGTCTTGGTTTGTCTCTCTCACTTTTTTTCCCTTTGTTTTTTAAGATTTTATTTATTTGAGACAAAGAAAGCATGAGCCAGGGGTGGGGAGGGAGAGAGGACGAGCTGACTCCCAGCTAAGCAGGGAACCCAATACAGGACTAGATCCCAGGACTCTGGGGGATCACCACCTGAGCCCAAGTCAGATGCTTAACCAACAGAGCCACCCAGGTGCCTGTTTGTTTTAATTCTTAAATTCTTTCTTTTTTTTTTTGAGAGAATCTTTTTTTTTTTTTTTAAGATTTTATTTATTTTTTTGACAGAGAGAGAGACCACACGTAGGCAGAGAGGCAGGCAGAGAGATGGGGGGGAAGCAGGCTCCCTGCTGAGCAGAGAGCCCGATGCGGGGCTCAATCCCAGGACCCTGAGATCATGACCTGAGCTGAAGGCAGAGGCTTAAACCACTGAGCCACCCAGGCGCCCAAGAATCTTTTTTTTTTAAATTTAAGATTTTATTTATTTGACGGAGAGATAGCACAAGTAGGCAGAGCGGCAGGCAGAGGGAGGGAGAAGCAGGCTCTCTGCTGAGCAGGGAGCCTGACTGGGGCTTGATCCTAGGACCGCGGGGTCATGACCTGAGCCGAAGGCAGCCACTTAATCGACTGAGCCACCCGGGTGCCCCTATTTCTTAAATGAATGAAATTACATGGTATTTGTCTTTCTCCGACTGACTTATTTCGCTTAGCGCAGTACTCTCTAGCTCCAACCATGTCACTGCAACTGGCAAGATTTCATTCTTTTTTATGGTTAAATAGTATTCTGTTGTATGTATACACCACCTCTTCCTTCTCCATTCATCAGTCTACGGATATCTGGGTTGCTTCAGTGTCTTGACTACTGTAAATAATGCTGCTATAAACATGGGGTGCAGGAATCCCTCTGACTTAGTGCTCTTGTACTCTTTGGGTAGATACTCAGGAATGCAATGGCTAGATCATTCGGCAGCTCTACTTTTAATTTTTTTTTTTTTTTTGAGGACCCTCTAGGCTGTTTTCCATCGTGGCTACACCAGTTTGCATTCCGACAACAGTACACAAGGGTTCCTTTTTCGCCACATCCTGGCCAACACCAGTTGTTTTTTGTGCTGCTGATTTTAGCCATTCTCAAGATGTGTAAGAAGCATTAACTTCTAGCAGAATCTATAAGGACTAAATTTTAAATTTATGATATCCCACAAATGAGTAATTCCATTAAATGCATTCTTCAGATTTCATTAGGAATTTATACCAAACTGCTTCAAATTTTCATTTAGATAAAACAAATATAGGGACCCCTGGGTGGCTCAGTTGTTTAAGTATCCAATTCTTGATTTCGGCTAAGATCATGATCTCAGGGTCGTGAGATCAAGCCCCACACTGGGCTCCAATCTCAGTGCAGGGTCCACTTGAGATTCTCTCCCTCTCCCTCTGCCTCTCTCCCCACTCGCTCTCTCACTCTCAAATAAATGAATAAAATCTTTTTATTTTTTTTTAAGATTTTATTTATTTATTTGTCAGAGAGAGAGAGAGAGAACGAGAGAGCGAGCACAGGCAGACAGAGTGGCAGGCAGAGGCAGAGGGAGAAGCAGGCTCCCTGCGGAGCAAGGAGCCCGATGTGGGACTCGATCCCAGGACGCTGGGATCATGATCTGAGCCGAAGGCAGCCGCTTAACCAACTGAGCCACCCAGGCGTCTTTTTAAAAAATCAAATAAATGCAGTCCCAAAAAGAAACAGTAAAGCATAAAATCAATATTACAGGAGCTTAATGCTGGCAGAACACTTATTCTCACCTTGCATGTGAGGAACTCTGCTGGAGAAACACTTCTGGCATATTCTCCTATCCTCTCTCATTCTCCCTCCCCCGGAGAAGATCTAATGGGTTAAGAACAGGAACCCATGGGTCATCCCCTCCCCCCCTCAATGGCTTTCCTACCGGAAGTACCCATTCTGCTGTGTTCCTATACTTCAGTCTAAAAGGAGAGCACTCAGAAATGAGCATTTGGCAACACAGGTTGGCTGATAAACTTACTAGAACTTTTAGTGGTCTAGTGGGAGACAGAAGCCTGATCACCACGGGCTAGAGAGAATGGGCGATAAGGAAGTGCAGACCCTGAGCACAAACTTTGCTGTGCTGAGTAGTAAAGGAATGGGGCTGGATGGGAGGGAGACTTCTAGGGAGGTTTTCTGCTTCGTGTTTATTGCTTTATGTTAGGATACCAATGGAAATTATCGGTGAAAAAGAAGATTAAAGGTGCAGAAAACTGGGACTCCTGGGGGTCTCAATCAGCTAAGGGTACTGGGATCAAGGCCTGCATCAGGCTCCTTGCTCTGACAAAATTTAAAAAAAAAGAAAAGAAAAAGCCGAAGACAGAAAAATGACCATAGGGCTGGGAACATCTGTAGCAGTGAGTTCCTTGAGGAGGAATGGGATAGAAGAAATCCATATCGTAAGTGGAGAAGTTGTACTTTT
>PISX010021638.1:0-33228 GCA_004024625.1 Mellivora capensis
GAGTATTATGCCTCCATCAGAAAGGATGAATACCCAACTTTTGTAGCAACATGGACGGGACTGGAAGAGATTATGCTGAGTGAAATAAGTCAAGCAGAGAGAGTTAATTATCATATGGTTTCACTTATTTGTGGAGCATAACAAATAACACGGAGGACATGGGGAGATGGAGAGGAGAAGGGAGTGGAGGGAAAATGGAAGGGGAGGTGAACCATGAGAGACTATGGACTCTGAAAAACAACCTGAGGGGTTTTGAAGGGGTGGGGGGTGGGAGGTTAGGGGAGCCTGGTGGTGGGTTTTAGGGAGGACACGTATTGCATGGAGCACTGGGTGTGGTGCGAAAACAATGAATACCGTTACGCTGAAAAGAAATAAAAATAAATTTTTAAAAAACTACAATTATACAAAAATAAACAAAACAAAACAACAAAAAAAGACATCACAAGGAAAGAAGACCATTTATCAATATCCCTCATGAACATAGATACAAGAGGCCATAACAGCACATTAGCAAACAAAATTCAGCAAAAACCTGTGATCAGCTCATATTTATCCAGGAATCCAAAGTTAGCTTAACATCCACAAAGCAATCAGTAAGTATAATACCTATACCATATTAATAGGATAAAGGACATAAATCATATGACCACCACAGTAGACACAGAAAAGGCATTTGACAGAATCCAACATCCATTCATGATAAAATCTCTCTACAAACAAGGAAAAAAGAGAATTTCCTAAACCTGATAAACAGTATCTATGGAAAAATCCATATCTAATAACATGTGATAAAAGACCGAAAGGATGTCTACTTTCATTACTTCTTTTCAACATTACACTTAGCCAGTACAACAAAGAAAAAAAGAGAAAGATGAAGGAATGAAGGGAGGAAAAGAGGGAGGGATAGAGGGAGAAGTGAAAGGTATACAGCTTAAAAAGGAAAAAGTAATTTTCTTTATTAGCAGATAACATAATCTTTTATTTAGAAAATCTAAGAGGCAACCCATGGAATGGGAGAAGATACTCGCAAATGACAGTACAAAGGGCTCATATCTAAGATCTATAAAGAACTCCTCAAACTCAACACACACAAAACAGATAATCACATCAAAAAATGGGCAGAAGACATGAACAGACACTTCTCCAAAGAAGACATATAAATAGCTATTGATACATACAAATAGACACATGAAAAAATGTTCATCATACTAGCCATCAGGGAGATTCAAATCAAAACCACATTGAGATACCACCTTACACCAGTTATAATGGCCAAAATTAACAAAAGAGTAAACAACAAGTATCAGAGAGGATGTGGAGAAAGGGGAACCTTCTTACACTGTTGGTGGGAATGTAAGTTGGTACGGCCACTTTGGAAAACAGTGTGGAGATTCCTTAAGAAATTAAAAATAGAGCTTCCCTATGACCTTGCAATTGCACTATGGGGTATTTACCTCAAAGATACAGATGTAGTGAAAAGAAGGGCCATCTGTACCCCAATGTTCATAGCAGCAATGGCCACAAGAGCCAAACTGTGGAAAGAACCAAAACGGATGAAAGGATAAAGAAGATATGATCCATATATACTATGGAGTATTATGCCTCCATCAGAAAGGATGAATACCCAACTTTTGTATCAACATGGACAGGACTGGAAGAGATTATGCTGAGTGAAATAAGTCAAGCAGAGAGAGTCAATTATCATATGGTTTTGCTTATTTGTGGAGCATAAGGAATAACACATAGGACATGGGGAGATGGAGAGAAGGGAGTTGGGAGAAATTGGAAGGGGAGATGAACCATGAGAGACTGTGGACTCTGAGAAACAAACTGAGGGTTTTGGAGGGGAGGAGGGTGGGAGGTTGGGTGAGCCTGGTGGTGGATATTAAGGAGGGCATGTATTGCATGGAGCACTGGGTGTGGTACATAAACAATGAATTCTGGAACACTGAAAAGAAATTTACAAAAAAAGAAAATCTAAAAGAATTCACAAAAAATAAGTAATAGAATAAGTAAATGAATTTAGTAAGATTACAGGATACAAAATCAATATAAAAATCAATTTTATTTATTGTATAACAAAAATAAAATTCTCAAGGGAATTAAGAAAACAATTCAAATGATAAGAGCATCAAAAAGAAAATACTCGGGACTAAATTTAACAAAGGACGGGCTAAACTTGCACACTAAAAATTGCAGAATATTGCTGAAAGAAATTAGGGAAGTATAAACAAAAAGAGAGACCCTGTATTTTCGTGGTTTGAAAAACTCAGTAGTGTTGAGATGGCATTTCTCACCAAATTGATCTGTAAAGTTAATGAAATCCCTGTCAAAGTTCCAATAGCCTCTTTTTTTTTTTCTTTTTTGGTAGTCTAAAATTGATGCAAAAATACAAAGGACCTAGAATATACAAAACAATTTCTAAAGGAGGAAGAAAAGGAAAAATCTGGAGGACTTCTGCTATCTGATTTCAGAACTTAGTATAAAACCAAATTAAGAGACATGGTATAATATTGGGGCAAGGAAAGGCATATATATTATTAGTGGAACAGAATAGAAAGTACAGAAATGAATCCTTAACATTTATGAGCAGTTGATTTTTAACAAAGTGCCAAGACAGTTCAGTGGGGGAAAAGATAGTCTTTCGGCAAATAGTGCTGGGATAATTGGATATCCACATACAAAAAAACTAAACTTAGACCCTTACATCACACGCTATCCAAAAAAATAACTCAAAATGAGTCGTAATCTAAATGTAAGAGCTGAAACTATACAGTTTCTAGAAAAAAATGGAGGAGAAAATCTTTGTGACTTTGATTAGGAAAATAGGTCTTAGATAGGATACTAAAATCACACAATCAATAAAAGAATTGATAAATTGGATCTCATTAAAACTCTAAACTTTTCTGCTAAAAGAAATCATTGAGAAATTGAAAGAACAAACCACATACTGGGATAAATTATTTGCAATCACAAAACATGTAAAGGACTTGTATCCTGAATATATAAATAATACTTACAATTCAGTAATGATTAAAACCCAATTAAAATTGAGAGTCATATCATCTCCTATCAAGGGATTTAGTGAGAATTAAGATAATATACTACAGCTCTTTGGCATAGGGTTTGGCATGTATTAAGTGCCCAGTATATGGCAATGATAGCTATGATCAAAAATACTGATTCGAAGGGGCACATGCACACTGCTGTTTATAGCAGCATTATCTATGATAGTCAAATTATGGAAACAGCCCAAGTGTCCACTGACAGATGAACTGATAAAGAAGATGCGTGTATGCACACACACACACACACACACACACACACACAGAGGAATATTACTCAGCCATCAAAAGGAATGAAATCTTGCCATTTGCAATGACTTGAATGGACTAGAGAGTATTATGCTAAGCAAAATAAGTCACAGAAAGACAAATACCATACGATTTCACTCATATTTGGAATTTAAGGAACAAAATAAATGAGCAAATGGGGGGAAAAAGAGGGAGAGAGAGGCAAACCAAGAAACAGACTGTTAACTATAGAGAACACACTGCCGGTCAGCAGAGGGGAGGTGAATGGGTGAAACAGGTGCTAGGGATTAAGGAGGGCACTTGTGATGGGCACTGGATATTGTATGGAAGTGTTGAGTCACTATATTGTACACCTGAAACTACTATTACACTGTATGTGAACTAATGGGAATTTAAATAAAAACAAAAAAAAGTTATTACTATTTCATAAATAAATAGAGCTCTGGAGAAGGTGAAGAATTTGCCCCCAGGACACCCAGGCTGCATCCTGTAGGGTTCAGGAAGGTTTTAGAAAGTCACTCACTGGGTGAGTGAAAGGTGCTCCTCTGGGCTATCTCTTCATTCAGAAGGATGGGGCCTCGCTGTGTTCCTGTTCCATCAAGTTCTGCTGGTAGGGGAGGCTGTGGGAGAGGAAGAGGGAGAAGGCTGCCTTTAGGGGACAGCTTTCATGGTCTTACAGTTCTCACTCTTCCTCTCTCTTGATTTTCATTAATGTTTAAACATGATTACTGTTGGCATTGTTTGAAATAGAGAAAAATAGTGCAAACTACTTTAAATGTCCATTAACTGGGACTGGCCAAATTAAGTAGAATACAATTACAAAAGTAATACATATTTATTGTGAAAAAATTTTAGGTAGATTCCTAGATTTATGTACTGACATAGAAAACTATTGATATATAGTCAAATGAAAAATGTAGGTTGTAAGATACTACGCATGTTATGGGCTCATTTTGGTTTGTATATGTTTATTGAGATATGGAAAATATTCTGGAAGAAAATAGATGAAACTATGGTCACCAGTTACTTCTGGAAAGTGGAATTTTGGTTGGAGATCCAAAAGGCAAATGCGCTTTTTTACCAATAGAATTTTTTTACATATTTCTTTTGTAATTACGTATTGGAACACTGGGTGTGGTGCAAAAACAATTAATACTGTTACGCTGAAAAGAAATTCAAAAAAAATTTTAAAAAACTAAAGAAAAGTAAATATAACACTTTTAAATGTTTTTATTTTAAAATTCCTACTTGCTTTCCATTGGAAAAAAAAAGAAATAGGGTGACGTACTTCATGTCACATAGCTAGTAAATGGCATGTTTAGCATTTGGACTCAGATCTGTGCCTTATCCATCATACCATCATCCTTCAGATGAGAAATTAGGAAGTGCTTCCTGAGAATAAAGTTGTGAATCACTGAGTCAGTTATCAAAAGAAGTCTCAGACTTTCCTGTTAGGGGAGACTTTGGATAGTGGATAATGGTCTGAATGGTTCAGGAAAATGATGGAGCCTTTAGAAGCAGGGATACTCCTTTCCTATTCTTCCATGATTTGCCAGAATAAGAAAATATCATTCTGTTGATAGTATCAAATTAGGTCGCAAACTTTCAAAGCAGTCGTGGAAGAAGGAATCCTAGAAACAACCATCTAGTAATTCAATTCCTGTTAAAATAGTGGAACAAATATTAAGAGGAAAAAAATACTATCTAGGATAATGGAATTATGAGCAATAAGCATTATGAGTTTTAAAAGAACAAATCATGCCAGACAAAGTTGATTGCTTTTTTGATTAGTAGACTAAGGGAATAGAGTAGATGTAATATATCTTTATTTTAGCAAAAGGTTTGATAGTGTCTCATGAAATTTTACTCAGGAAATTAATTGAAAATGGCCTAGAGATGAGCACTGTTGCGTGAACTTCAGCATGGTGGCGAGACAGCAGAAGGGAATGAGAAACGGCGATGCATCATAGTGGGGAGATGTGGGGCAGGGAGGTTCAGGTCAGGGGTCGGTTCTATTTAATTATTTCATTACTTCTCAGGAAGAAGAGGAGGCCGCTCTTACGTGAGTGAAATTCATAGTATAGCTTATCTGTGTGCTTTAATGAAAAAATCCTGTAAGAGCCAGCAAGTCTACCTGGTTTCCAGTCCCAGGTATAGCCTCCTTCTGGGTCCCAAGAGAAGCTGTATGGATGCAAACAGTATCATGTGGTCCCAAATGAACTGGGACTCTAATTCTGAATGATGAGTTGGGTGTAATCGCCTTAGTCAAAAGTCCCACCTATTCTCATCATCATACCCTAGCCTGCATAGGCCCCCCTCACAACGTCCAATGCCTGGGAGCCCTCCAACACTTTGGAGCCCAACACTCAACCCTGTAATTAACTGTACCTACTGTATACCAGGCCCATGGTAGACATAAAAAATAAGAGATGTCCTATGTACATAAGACATACAGTTCCTGATTTAGAGTAGGTAACAGGCACCTTGAACTGGTAGTGATCATTGCTGTGGTCCAGCTTAAACAGCATTCTATGGAAAAACAGAAGATGGGAGAGAAGGGGAGTTTGGGAGAGCCAGGTAATGCCGAGGCCACCTTCAAAGATGGGGTGATATTTGACCAGGGGCTTAAAGGTTATATTAGCCATATAACCTTGGGAAAGTTACTTTATTCTCATCTATGCAATGCAAATAAAGAGTCGTACCTTGTAGGATTTATCAGATTGGGAAGGAAAAGGCAATCCAGCCAGAGGATGGAGACTAGTGGGCAACCTTGAACAAGTTACTGAACCTCTGTAAATGATCTGTAAAATGTAGTAGTCATCGTATCAGCCCTAAGTGGTGAGGACACAGTGTTGTCTGTATAGGACATAGCCCTATGTAGAGCACAGAGTAGAGGTTCAACATCCAAAGCCATGATGCTGCTGCTGCCAACGGTGGGGATACAAGGGGTGAGGTGGGAGGGGTTGTGGCAGGACAAGAGGATGGAAAGACAGGTTTAAACAAACTTGTGAAGAAAGACCTTAAAGGTCACATTAAGGAATCCAGACTTGATAAGGCGGACCATAGGAGGACATCAGTGGGCTCATAAACTGGGGTAACTTGGCCAGATCTTGTTTTACCAAGACCAGTCTGATAGTGATGGAGGAAAAATATGAGGAAACAGTGGCCAGAACAAGGCCGAGGAAGAGGCTGCTCAAGTGCTGAAGACCCAAACTGGGACAGTTGCCCTGGGAGTAGAAATTAGGCTGTGAATATGAAATCAGTTTTGGTGGCTGAAGAAAGGAGACTCAGCATGGGCTTAATTGTATCGTTTCGGCAACTGGGTATTTAGTAATGCCAGTATCTAAGAAATGGAGCTCAGACACAGAAATCGCAGATCGTAAGTTTGGTTTTTTATCATCCTACAGAAAGTTTCTCTGGACTTATATGCAAATCAAGTGTCTGAACTGTGGCAGGAAGACCATTCTCACCATTGCTATCTTTGTTTATAAAAGCAAAGTCTTATTAGACTGACCCCAAGCTCTCTCTCCCAGCATTCAGAAACATTGGCAGTAGGGGCACTGTTTGTAGGAGAAACATTTCTGGAATTTCATCCTGGGGGAGAATAGAAAAACCTATACTCATCAGGAAGAAGTAAATGAGGAACCAATAAAAGGCAGTTCCTGGAGATACTACCTTCCTCTCTTTCCCCTTTCATTTGATTGGTTCAGTGTAACAAAAAACATTTTCAAAAGTCCTTCTCAGATGTGTTCAACATGGAGCCAAACATTTCACTTCTTTCTAACTGCCATATAGGCAAACATGAGATAGAAACACTATAAATACCTTGACCTGAAACATACCGTTTAGAGACCAGACCTGTTTGCTGTGATCTTCCTGGGATGACATGAAACCACACCTAAACTTTCATAATTTCTCCTGTCCAATGTTGTCCTATGCTTACCTTTAAACATATTAAATGGAAGAGAATGAAAAGTAATTGAAGATATTGTCTGATTTTGTTGAAACCTCTTACAAAAAGATATTCAGTGTGTCCTAGGTACCTGAAACAGCTGTGAGTCCCCCCAAATCCAATCCAGTCTTCCTGAAATCGTTCTCATGAGGTTAAACTCAATGGCGGGAGGTGGCTCCAGGATCACACAGATGTCATCATGGCTCACGTTCTTTCTTGGGTTAAAAGTTGCTGAGAGAATGGGGGAGGGAGCAAAAGAGGACAATGGGAAGGAGAAAGGGAGGGAAAGCAATCATTTTGGACCAAGAATTTTCTTTCAACCTCTTCCTTTAAAGCTTTGACTGATTATGTTTACTTTGACCCACCTGAAGTGATTAATAAGAGCTTGGCTTCATGAAAGAATTCTGTGCTAGTGTAATCAAGACGTTTTTACTTAAACTTTTTTCAGTGTCCCCAAGACATAATCACCAGGTCATTTTGGAATCATGTTTTATAGTTCCTCAGAAAGATGAATATTATGAGTTTCAAGGGGGAAATTAGGTCCACGGTTTAGTCTGCTCTGATTTATGAATTGCCCTTTAAGGAAATATGGTGGTAGTTGTACGTGGGTTTATAGAAAGTCGGTGTTGTTCAGAGAGTGTGTTCAGTGGAGAGAGTATTAGTGTAACAGTCAAACTTCCTTTGAGTCGATGAATGAATGTACAAAGCTGTGGTTCCTTATTAATCATCAAACAGCCCTTACACGCCTAGTATCTCCTGGGCACTTGATCAGGCCTGGTGGGAAATACATAGCTGTGTAAGATAACAGTGCTTGTCCCAAGGAGCTTATGCTTCTGTCAAAGTGATAAGTCACAAACAAACATGTCATAAGGGTTAAAAACTGTATTATAAAAAATAGCACATAGATACCTCTTGGGAAGAAACTGTCTTTATTTAGAAAAATATTTTTGGAGCACCTGGGTGGCTCAGTGGGTTAGGCCTCTGCCTTCAGTTCAGGTCATGATCCCAGGGTCCTGGGTTTGAGCCACGCATCAGGCTCTCTGCTCAGCGGGGAGCCTGCTTCCCCCTCTCTCTCTGCCTACCTCTCTGCCTACTTGTGATCTCTGCCAAATAAATAAATAAAATCTTTAGAAAAGAAAAAAGAAAAAGAAAAATATTTTCATATGAATTGCTTAAGGGGTGGGTAGCAGATCTGAAGTTATAAATGCCCGTATGTTCTGTGTGAAAATAATAAGAGGACCAGTGAATCCATCTTCAACCATTCCTCACGACCTCCTCACTTGGAGGGGTGGGTGAAGAACTGTAATCTTTTCTGAGGCTGTGTGCATTCCTCCGATGTACGTTCTTTCTCTGTGATTACTGTTGTTCCCCTCCCACAAAGCTTGTAGTCAGCACATAACTTGCCTTGTATAAGTGTTCGTTTCAGTGGAACGCCAGGCAGGGGTCAAGTTTCTCTTCAGGGCCCACTTGTTATGAAACAGACAAGAAATTGGCACAAATGAGTCTGTGAGTCTGGACCAAGAAATGGCCACGAGTATTTTAGAAAGTCTTAATTTTGGAAATTTTGGAACTTTAGGGAATTTTGGAAATCTTAATGGAATTTTAGACTTCCACAAAGTACAGATTAGATGTTCAAGCTCATCTTCTCTGGACTTCAAAAGGCAGGGAGGCAGGCCCTAGTAGACTTTTGAGTTGCATATACATAAAAGAAGATATCAATAAAAGACAGTGTGGGGGTGCCTGGCTGGCTCAGTCAGTGGAGCATTTGGCTCTTTTTTTTTTTTTTTTTAAGATTGTATTTATTTATTTGACAGACAGAGATCACAAGTAGGTAAAGAGGCAGGCAGAGAGAGAGAGAGGAGGAAGCAGGCTCCCTGCCAAACAGAGAGCCCGAGGCGGGGATCCATCCCAGGACCCCGGGATCATGACCTGAGCTAAGGCAGAGGCTTTAACCTACTGAGCCATGCAGGTGCCCCTGGAGCATTTGGCTCTTGATCTCAGGGTCATGTGTTTGAGCCCCATGTTAGGTGTAGAGATTACTTTAAAAAAAAAAAAAGGAGTGTGAAATTTGCTAAATATGTAAAGCTCAGCAGATGAGGCATTTCTTACATTGGCCTCTGTCGAATTGCAGCTTTCTGCTATGTAGGTTCTGAGTGAGGCGGACCAGCCGTTTCAGTCGTGGGCAAGCGGAGTATACAAGTTACTGGGACCACAGAGTCAGGATGCTTGAGTTCAGATCCTGGCTCCATATTTATTAGCTATATAACCTTGGGAAGTTTACTTTATTCTCATCTATACAATGCAAACAAAGAGTCATACCCTGTAGGATTTTGGTGAGAACTAAATGATTAATACATGGCAAGGCCTTAGAACAGCACCTACAAAACCTAAACAACTGTCGTTCTTTCTCTTCTTCACGTTCAAAGGTATTTCACACTTGTGTGTCCTCACGACATTGCCAGCCATTAGATGTTCTTATCTCAACAACAAAAGTGGAAATATTTATTTATTCATTTAATGAAAATGTAATGAGCTAGACCATGTGGTAGGTCTGGGGGCTATGCCCCCAGTCACCGCATCAGTGCAAAATTACTTTATCATCTATAAAGTAGGAATACTATTTTAAGCATAAAGTATAATGAGAACAAAGTAGGAATAATAACACTTTCTTATAGAGCTATGATGAGATTTAAATGAGCCAATGTATATATAAAACCCCTAGAACAGTGCTTAATACTTAATAAATATTGGCATCTTCCTTGCTTTTCATAACTGTGTTGCAAGGAGCCGAGAGGAGCAGAGCGGCAGTAAATGCTTTGACTGCACGGGAAGATACCCAACGTGAGCGCTTCCTGGGAGAAGTCAACCAGATGAGAAGGAAGGCGAGCACCACACTTTCCATTAAGGCAACATGTGGTCTCATGCCTCTATGTCTTTACAGCTAAACAGAGTACTTCAGTGGGGTGGCAGGGGATGGCTGTGTGATCACATTCAGAAAGAGACGAGACATAAGGAACACTATTTGTGAAATAAGTCAATCAGAGGAAGACAGTTATCATATGATCTCACTCATATGTGGCAATTAAGAAACAACATAGGGGAAGGGAGGGAAAAATAAAATAAGACAAAATCAGAGAATGAGACAAACCATTAGGGACTCTTAACTATAGGAAACAAACTGAGGGTTGCTGGAGGGGAGGAGGGTGAGGGGAGGGGTGACTGGGCGATGGGCATTAAGGAGGGCTCCTGATGTGATGAGCACTGGGTATGATACACAACTGATATATCACTAAATTCTACCCCTGAAACTGATAATACACTGTATGTTAATTAATTGGTTTTAAATTTTTAAAAAAGAAGAAGAAGAAATGGAGAACATAATAGAAATGGAGAGGATCCCAAAGAGAAGAAATCAGTGCGCTCTGGAATAGCTGTGCCCACCCTTGACTGAAAGGAGAGCTCCAGCCTTCCCTGGCTTCCTGCCCGCTGCTCTGCCCACCCTTTCTACTACCCCATTTTGCCCTCTTCTACCCTCCCACTTGGCCCTACTTATTTCCCCCCCCTTTTCTTCTCCCGTCTTCTACTGATTTCCTTCGTTCCCCACTCGCCCTCACTTCCTCCTGCTTCCTTCCTTCCACATCACACTCCATGCCTTGGAAAGGACAGAGGGGACAGCATTAAGTATTGCCCTGAGGGTCCAGGTGCTGGGTATTAAGGAGGGCTCGTATTGCATGGAGCACTGGGTGTGGTGCAAAAACAATGAATACTGTTACGCTGAAAAGAAATAAAAAATAAATAAATTTAAAAAAAAAAGAACGTAGTGACTGACATCCAGGGGGAGGCCCTGCCCCCCACGGGTGACTTCTGGATGAGAGGGGCCTCTGGAGGGAGCAGCTGAGACCTGCCGTGGCCACTCTTCTTGGGCTGTTTGTTTCCACTTCCTCTGAACAATTTGGGTACAGATGACTCAGGCTTTAAAATGCTCTTTGGTCTGTATTCCTAGTCAGTCCACGTACTTTCCTCATTCAGCTGCTACAGCGTCCCTGGACCAGAGTTTAATCACATAACCAGTCAGCAAACATGCCTGGGGGTCTGTGGGTGTGGAGCCCCGGCTGGGCCCTGGGCCCCAGAAGAACTATTCTGGGCTGACTCTCAATGCCTCCATTCTCCACGGCATATCAGGAACTTGCTTGCTAAGGTCAAAGCTTCCTTCCAAAATTGTATATATTGAAGGGCTGTGTATTTTATGATGCTTTTGATAGGAGCATTGATCTTCTCAAAAGATATATTCTAGTTAATAATACAGAAAATGAGGATCTGGGACGCCTGGGTGGCTCAGTCAGTTAAGCCTCTGCCTTTGGCTCAGGTCATGATCCCGGTGTCCTGGGATCGAGTCCTGCATCAGGCTCCTTGCTTGGCAGGGAGCCTGCTTCTCTCTCCTCCTCTGCCTGCCTCTCTGCCTGCTTGTGCACGCTCTCACTCTCTCTCTCTCTCTGACAAATAAATAAATAAAATCTTTAAAAAAAAAGGAAATGAGGATCTGTAAGAAGGGGCTATATTAGGGCAAGGAAAAGGGAACAGAGTAGAGGAGAAAAGAGACGAGACAAAGTGAGAAGATGGGAAAGACTGTAAAAAGCACAGGTAGGAAGAGGAAGAAGGAGGGAGGAAGAATATTCCAAGAAAGTGATTAAATTTCTTGTGTTAAATATTTTATGAAGATTAAGACCCCCCCAATGATACATACACACATGCATACATACATACCTATATAAATTACATTTTTAAAACTAACATTCACACCTACTTCCAAATGGATATTGAATCAGAGTGGATTGTCAGAAATGCCGAGTCCCTGAGGACAGATACTGTAAGTGTAAGGACGGGTTGGGGTTTGTTGGTAGGCTGGTAGATGCTTGCTGCCTTTTGTAACCTCTTGGGTCTGATCTCTGCCCTGAGGGATGAGGTCACTCCCCTCCTCTGTCTGAACTTTCAGCCTCCTGGTGTATAACGCAACAGCTAGACTGTCTCACTGTCCTCAAGGGGCTGCCCACGTAAAGTGTGTGGCGAGCTTTTGTGAGCAGTCCAAGTCACGGGTGCTCCTTAGGTCACAGCCAGCAGCTCTCAGTGGGGACCTCGTCCGATCTCCTCAGCTCGATTTCCCAGGGCGGAGGAGCCCACTCCTGGATTGTTAATGTTAGTCACACATACTTCCCTACCAGGGACTGACAGTTTGTCGAGGGACATGAAGTGCTGTCTAGAAATGCAATGCTTATTTCCTAAGTAGCATTGTGCCTGGTGAAACAAGTCTCCCTACCAGCCCCTAATTCTTTTGTTGGAATGGGTGTAGAGGATCCCAATCATTCCCATTAACTACCTGCAGCAGGCTTGCTGGGGGAGGCGCAAGCAGGGGGAGGTGGGGAGAGCAGAAGCCACAGTTCGTTAGCCCCTGGCTGGGCATTAAAATTTAGGGCTTTAACTTCATAGACTTCTTCAAGAGGAGGGGGAGGGAAGACAACCCTGAAAGCCCAGTAAATGTATGTGGTGGCTAGAGATAATGAGCCCCTCCCCGGTTTTCTCTTCTTTTTGCTGAAAACTTTATAATTTTGAATAAAATATGGTTTAAAAACCACAGTAGCTGAACAATAGCTTAAACCAGCTCAAAGAAGGGATTAAACTTACAGTCTCTGCTTCAGTATGGTTTATGAGCCTCTTTATCTTGGTCTTTTCTGGGGGTGAGTACATAATAAATATTGTATATGTGTATTGTGTATTACACAACACACATAATTAAGAAAATTTGTATCACTTAATCCACCCTAGAAAGTAAATATATTAGTGCAAATATGCACGCGAAACAAAATGGCATTCATTGTGCGTGCATATTACACATCTTTAGGAGCAATGCTAGTATATTTTGAGGCCAAGGCAACCTCTGTGTGCAAATACATTGAGGGGCTCTGCCAGGCCTTACACTGACGGCTTTCTGAAGTGGTGGTCTGGAGTGTTTGGCTAATGCTTGTACATTTCTCTGGGAAAGGACATCTATCTATTGACTCAGATTTCTCAACAGTAGGAGAGATGCCAAATGAGTGTCTTTCCACGCAGGTAGGCAGTTCAAGTGAGCTTCTGGAGGCCTGGTGAAGTTTAACAACCTTCTCATGGCCCCAGAGCCCTTCAGTGGGAGAGGTGGGCCTGTGGGCTGTACCAGGACGCCGGCTACAGGGTTCCTTGCTCCAGAGCACCGTGATGTGTCTGTGAATGACGTACAGAGGCAGAAATAACCTCCTCCTAAGAATTTGTGTCTCCCTCTTAATCTCACAAAACAAACTGAGGGTTGCTGGGTGGAGGGGGTTAGGGAGAGGGTGGTGGGGTTATGGACATTGGGGAAGGTATGTGCTATGGTGAGTGCTGTGAAATGTGTAAACCTGGCGATTCATAGACCTGCACCCCTGGGGCTAATAATACATTATATGTTAATTAAAAAAAAGAATTTGTGTCTCCTTTATATCTCATGGCCTTACAGTTCTTTGCCATGGCTTGAGTGGATTATGTGGGAAAGGAGCAGGAAGAGCACCTGAAGCTCTCGTATTTTTTCAGCCTGGGGTTTGGCCCTACCTCCTGCTCCAGGAGCCAGGGACAGAGGGTGGCCTGGAGACACGCCCACCAGCCCTCCAGCTGTTCAATTGTGTGAGACAGATGCTCTGGCCCACAAGTGACCTGAAGTGACTGGCAAAAATTAATTAACTTGCTGCGGAACTAATAATAAGCTGCTGGTTTGTTTTTTCTTTCCCTAACACCAGTTGCCAAAGAGTTTTTCATTAGGGGGCTGAATGCTTCCTTTGTAACCAGAATAACCTCATTAGTTACAGGCCCATCATGGCTGGAGAGTTAGACAACAAATCATTGTGTCCTCTTCAGCCACTGTGACCTGACTTGTCATCTTTCATTGTCTTCCTGGGAGGAGTTTCTCTCCACCCCCAACAATCTCCATCCGTTCTTCAAGGTCTCTTTCAGAAGTGACTTTCAAACATACCTACTGAGAGGGCGTTTGTTTGTTTATTTGTTTTCTTGACAGCAGAGGTTTGTTGACCTGGGTATCTGTTGGGAAGAGATTAATTCTGATTGTTCATGTTTGTGTTCCCCTGGCCTCTTTGCCCAGCCTCCTTTGGCTGGTGCTTTGCCATTTTCATCCCTACTTGCAGTGTAATTTAGAATGTGCATATCAGTTTCAAAGACCACCTTTAGTCTCCACAACAACCCTACTGGAATTTACTGAAGGGTTTAATGTACAAATTTACATTTGTAAAATTATTTGTAGTATGCAGCCCCATGAGTTTTGATAAACACACACAGGCATGAAACCACCACCATAATCATGGCAAAAAATTTCTATCATCTCAAAAATTTCTGTCCTACCTCCTCTGTGCTTTTGAATTTGTATACACACATATGCTTTTGACTCTCAGGCAGAATTATATATTCTTGGGAGAAGAAATCTATAGATAGATAGATGTCAATGTAGACACAGATATAGGCATTTAACAGAATGGAGAGTCCACTATCTTGACCCAGTCTCCAGCTATGTTATGCCAATCAGTAGTGAAATGCAAGAAGTATTAAGAAACGTGAGATTTAATCCAGCATTTTTCCAAGTTATTTAAGCTCAGTCCCTCAGAAAAGAGAAATGAATCTTTATATTTTCAATTTTTTTTTACAGAGTATCTAGACGAATTTATAATTGTTTAAAAGCAGTGCATGTTTGTGAGCTTGTTTTTTAATGACCTTGATCTCTGAAAGTAGTTGAGACTTTTACGACACAAGGTGAGGGTGATAGAGTCCAGAGATCGTGGGTCTAGAACCCCAAGAACTGTCTTCTTGCCCTGTGTGATCATTCCAGGCCCCTTTCAGGGACACAGCTCAGAATAACCAGAAGAAGGACTCAGTGAGTTCCTCCTAGAATCTGTTGTTAGTAAAATTTTAGTATTAGCGTGGATCGCCTAAAATACTATGTTCAGTATCTTTTCAAAACCCCAGGAGATCAGCTTGTAGAAACACTATGGGGAGCTGGCATACTACCACTCATTATGCTATTGGGCATCTTGATATCTTTCCAAAACCATGAAGCTCAGAACCACTCAGTTAGGTCCACAAAATGTGCAGTTTCCAGTTTCTCCTATAGTGTTCCAAAGTTGCCACTTTTTCACCTGAAAGAGCACCTGAAATGGCTTTTCTATAATCTAGACACAGAACCCCCTTAAACTTTGAAGGTTGATAAATCAGAGACAAACATGGCTGTTCTCTTTAGTTTTTGCACATTCCTGTCAGTATTTTTTAATATTTCTATGAATATCAGTATATGGTCTTCAGCCGCCCAGATCCATTAAGCTTCTTGAAGATGTGTCTGGTTGGTGGAACAAAAGAACTTGTTTTATTGGTCTACAGTAAGCTAGCAATGACAGAAGCAGCCAGTTTATCATCTATTTTTTATTAACAGATGTCAGAATAATTGATGAGAGGTTTTTTTTTCAACCTTTGGTATATTTTTTTTAAATGGATTGATTCTGGGACATTTCAGTTCATTTACTGACAGTGTCTTAAGGAGTAGAATGTGACTGTAATCAATTTTCATTATCATTGTGTAGCTAATAGGGCTAAAAATAAGAACTCTTAATTTGCTATGGCATGATTGATTATCCAAGAAGAATATGGAAAAAATGTCTTTTCATATGCCTTGAGAGTTACATTAGACCTTTAAATTCTTCGTCCTCAAAACATATCACTTCCTGTAATTTTCTATTCACTAATAAAACAACCCAGGGCTCATAATACCACTTTTCTCTGGCTCTTAATTTCAGTAGGTAATCTCCAGTTGCAATTTTCATATTCAGTGTCCCCTCTACAAAACGTCATGACCCAACCTTTTGTTTTTCCATAGAGTCTCTCCATCCTTATTTCTCTTGAAATAATTTGGAAGGGATTCTAGATTTAGAAGACCCAAAGCAGCTTCCTAGAGCACTGACTCTGCTTGTAGAAGTTCTTTGTAGACCAAATCCCATCTGGGGGGTTGGGATTCATCAGAGAGTCCCCAGTGTGATGTGGTAATGATGGAAATTTGAAGCTCATATGGCCTCATGTAAAAGTATGGGGCTGGGAATAAGGAGACGTTGGGTCTAATGTCAACTCTGTTCCATCATTTTGACCAACTCTTAATCTTCAGGGCTTCAGCTTCCTCATCTCTAGAAGGAATACTAGTGTCCATCCTGTCTTACAGGGTTCTTAGGATTTGCCAATGATATAATGTGTGCCAGTTTCATTTGTAACTACTATTTTAACTACTCCTTCTTATATTCTCTCTCTCTTGCATCTTCTGCCCCTCCCTCCTTACATTTTTTTCCTCAAATTTTTTTGCCTTCCAGTAATACTTGGTTAGCCTTTGCTCCTGCCTAATATTTATTGAACACCTACACATGCCTGGTCTTTTGGGATATCCTGAAGCATTTATTTCTCATAATAACTCTGTGGAATACTTATTGCCATGACCTTTTACAGACAAGAGACTGATATTTGAATTAAGTGAACTTAGATAAGCAAGTGGCATGGTCATGACTGGAACCAAAGACCATCTGCTTCAGGGGCACTTTCTTCAATAGGATGCTTCTCAAGTCTGAAGAGGTTGCTATTTCCTGGCCTGGTCTAATTAAAAGGCAAGAAGTGATGCAGTCAAAGCCAGAGCCAAAGGAATAGGAATTGGACAAAGTGCCAAATGGGCAAATTGGTGGCTTTCTTCCTCTTTAGCACTGATATTTCTTGTGGCCTTCAAACTATTCAGGAAGAGTTCATTATGGAAGAGTGGCTCTCAATAGAACCCCTTCATCATTCTCCCCTTGGATTTTTAAATCGCTGTTATACAAAAAGAATTTTATTAACCATTTTTTTATTAACCTACCTCAATATTTCTTACCCTACTATAGGTAGGAAACCCTAAGCCAGGGGTTCCCAACCATGAGAACTAATATGTCTGGAGAGCTCTGGTAAGGAATCCCCAAATCTGCCTGTGGATTAGAAAGATAAAACGCCTCATCCCTCTGGATGATAGTTTC
Source organism: Mellivora capensis (assembly GCA_004024625.1). Classification (NCBI taxonomy): domain Eukaryota; kingdom Metazoa; phylum Chordata; class Mammalia; order Carnivora; family Mustelidae; genus Mellivora; species Mellivora capensis. The sequence goes on from PISX010021638.1 coordinate 17,367, forward strand.
AAAAATATATAGAAGCAACAGTGAAAAACAAAATACAAATTGATTTAAGCACATCACTAAATTCTAGGATAGTAGAAGATCTCTTAACTAACCTCCACTTTACCAACTTGCTGGGGTAACTGCTCCCTCTGTAAAGCTTCCTGATTGATGTCCAGCAGCCTGAACACTCGAGGTCAACAGGCTGTTCTCTAGTACACCTGCACACTTCTGCTACCATCAGTTAAGATGTTAGCTTCCCAAGAGTCCATTGTTGTCTTCGTTCTCAAAGATATTTATGGTAATTACAAAATTCATTTACAATGCAAGAAGAGAGCTATTGTTTCTATGAAAATTCGGTTGAATGCTCTGGAAAGATTCAATAAAGACAAGCCACTAAAAAAGAAGTTGCTGCTGAATAAGGCAGGGCCCCTGAGAAAGGCTCTGCAGGTTGTAGCCACAGAGTTCTGAAAGAGTGTGCTGTGGATAGCACCCCCTCAAGTGGTGTAGGGGGCAACTGCAAGCAGCACATGGAGCCTCTGCATTGGAAGTAAGAGGACTGTGAAAGTTTGGAAAGAAAAGCATTAATATCTCTAAGAAGTTTCTATTCAGAATGCTCCACAAATATTTTTAGGTTCTTATTCTCCTTTACGTAAACCCAAAGGGGAAATTGTAGACAAAGCACTAAGGGTATGGTGAAGGTAATAAAGATACTTCACAAACAGAAGACCCAAGACCCAAGACCTTGACTTGGGCCCTACAAAAAACACAATTGGATTTGAGTGTGTGTGTGTGTGTGTGTGTGTGTCTTCTAGTTAAAATAGAACTTTCAAGGTATCCTATCTTATGGTTCTCCTACCCAACCAGTTTTTGATTAACGCAAACTGCTAGTTCCTGGGGACTCTAGTCTTTGCTTGCTTCATATGGTCTCATCCAGCAGATATTCAGTGTACAGACATCGTCACATCACGAAGGGTGGTCTGTAAAAAGTTTGGAAGTAACAAAGGAGATTTGTTTGGTGGCATTCTGTTAGCTCTTGAACGAGTTTGGGCTAGGTAATACTGTCATTGTCAGAGAAGGGGCTGAGATTCCTGCAGACACACATAGCAGTTTCTGTGTATGCCACACACTTTCTGAACAACCCACACCACTGTTGTTTCAAGAGCTCCAAGTCACTGTGAGGCGACTAGCAGACTCTGCATTCTCCATAATTACACCCAATTTTCCAATTGAATTATCGCATGATTTAATTCGTTGGCTGCATCTGGAGAGCATCAGTATTGTGCAGCTGTTGCAGCTTCAAGAGCTAATTGTTGCTAAGCACATTAAAAGTAGCCCTATTGCAATGCACTGCAGTAAGAAGGGGAGGGGGTACAAACTTCCACTTCCCATTCTCTCTTTGGTTGAATCATCACCCAAAGAGCCCGAGGGGGTAGAAAACATTTAAACCCTGTTAACATGGAGACCTCATCGGGTATGGTTCTTGTCACTGGATGAAAGCCCCTAAGTGAGCCAGACATATCCAGATACCAAAATACACAGAGACCTGAAAGCTCTATTTGGCATGTCTCAGAGAACCATGACAAATAAGATTAGGTTAGAAACTAAAGGTCCAGTTAAAGGAAAGGCAGTCTGTCATCAAAAAAGTACTGGGAAGCCAATTGATGATAAGGGACACAGACATTTAAAGATCTCCAGAACTTAGTTCCATTTAGAAGCAACCATAAACTTGCCACCCTACCGTATGTTAAACTTACTGTAACATGTTTCCATAGAGCATCTAATATGTGCCTACTCATGTGAAGGCTTGTCATAGTCTGAAATATTTCCTGATGTTCATCTTTAATCTATTGTTGCTTGGTGTCTTAAAATTAAGAATCTGAAACCTGAAAGGCATGGTTTGGACACTTCCCTTTCTTCATTCTCTTCCTTATGGTTCTAAGGATGTGGAATTTGATTCCCAAAGGGCCTCAGTCCTCTGCCTAGAATTAGGGATCCACACAGATTCTATATCTTACATGAAAGACAGAAATTATGAGTTTGTTTAAAAATATCAGGGATATTATATCTGAATTTAAGGCTGGCAGGGGAGGAAAGCAGGCCACGGGGAACAATATATAAAAGCTGAATGGTGCAAGTGGGCCAGCTGAAGGAAAGAATAGAGGAACCCCAAATAGAATCTAGGTATAGAGTCCAGGAGACAAGCAAAGGTGAGAGAATGGGTTTGAACCATATCACCTACTAGGGGACTAAGGGCGAGTCTATTGTGAACAGTGAGCTACCCTAGCTTGTTCCTCCCTGTTCCAGGCTTCAGAAGAATGGCAGACAGGCTTATGGCCTCCCAGCCAGGAGGAAAGCAGAAAGTTCCTCCCTGAGAAACTGGCAAACCCAAGAGAAAGCTCCACTGATATTGATATCGGGGGCCCTTTATACAATGGTTAGGTCCTGGCCCAGTCACCTTCCTATGAAGTTTACAAGGCAACAGCCCTGATCAATGCGCATAGAGATTCCAATTGGTTGTTAGTTCCTCCCATTCTTAATTAAGAAATGACAAAGACCACCAGACATTTGATGATAGTTCAACAGAACTGTATAGTTTTAACAGAAGAAAACAGGCTGAAACCAAAACCAAGAAGCAAATCAAAACAAAGAGGGGAGAAAGTATGCTCAGATTTAATGCAGAGAAACAGGAGTAAATTTTAAACACACACACATGTGCACACAAATGACTGAAAGTACCCAGTACAATTAATTCCAAAATATAAAAAGTGTACATAGTAGCACATAATTGTGAAATTTTAGAAGACTAGAAAATAAGAAAAGATTGTGCATCTTTTAAATGAAAAATGTAAATCACATACAAATAATAGGGAATCAGAATAACATCTGCAAATTAAGGATCTAGAAGTCAATTGATAAATTTCCAACCTAGAATTTCATACCCAGCCAAACTATCATTAAATGTGGAGTTAAAATAAGGATACTTTCATAAGTGCAAGGTCTAAAAAATTGACCTTATATGTACACTTTCTTCTTAAAAAATATTGGAAGATGTGCTATGTCAAAATATAGCAGTAAAAACAAAAAATAGGAAAACATGGGAACTGGGAAACAGAAGATCCATCCGGAAGAGAGGTAAAGAGATTTCTCAGCATAATAGTCAAAGGAAGTCTTGGGGTGAATTGAAAGTATTATATTCTACAACATGTATAAACTTTGAAGTCATTGTGCTGAATAAAGTAATCCAGTCACAAAAGAATAACTACTTCTTGAGTCCATCTATATGAGAGAGCTGGAATAGTCAGAGTCATAGGGACAGAAATTGAATGGTGCCTGCCATGGGTTGGGAGAAGGGGGAAATGTGAATTATTGTTAATGGATATGAATTTTCAGTTTGGAAAGAAGAAAAAAGTTCTGGGGATGGATGGTAGTGATGGCTGTATAACAATGTGAACATATTTAATGCCACAGATCTCTACAGTTAGAAATGGTTAAAAATGATACATTTTATGTTATATATATTTTACCACAATCCAGAAAAGATTAAAAGTGTTTGCCTTGAGGAGTGGAACTTAGGATGGTGGGGCAACTGTTTTCTATTATTAGTCTAGAGCATTAACTGACTTTTTAAACCGCGTCTGTGTAATACTTTAACAACAACAACAACAACAACAAACGCTAAAGCTGAATTTTAGTTGGGATAGGCATCTAAAAGAACTAGGCAAAGGCAACTGCATGAGCAAAATTGGGGAGGCATGAAAAAGCATGGGGGCGGAGAACATTATGAAGTTCTGGTTTCCTGGAGGGCACTGAACAGATTATGGGAAGAAGCCGGGGCTCTGTTCTCTCAGCTGGTGTCTCTCATGTTATGTTGTGCATTTATAGATGTATCCAGTGATCTTTGTCATTTGAAGGGCTTTATATTTATTTATTTTTTTTAAGTAGTTGATTCTTTCTACATTTATTTATTTATTTATTTATTTATTTATTTTTAAATTTCTTTTCAGCGTAACAGTATTCATTGTTTTTGCACCATGAAGGGCTTTATATTTAATTTTAAGGTTACCTTCTACTCATAACAAGTGACCCTGGATTTTAGTTTATAGAAGTGATAACAGTGATATAGCTTCTTCATAACTAAATTTAAGTTTATAAATGTGAGTTGATTTTAAGAAGAACACTAAGTGCATAATCTTATGAGAGGCATACAGTTGTGGTAAAAAATCATGAAGGTGGTACATGGATGACAAAGGTAGAGAAAACACTTTTCCAGATAAAAGGGAGGCTTTGATGGTTTATGTAAGGCAGAGTGTCCAGGCAGAGTTTGAGTCCTGTATTGGCCAGGGGAATATGAAACTACCTTCTACAGCTCCCTGAGACCTGAAGACATCCTCAGAGGCTGCCTTGAGGTGAGAGAGATGGAACTTCAAGTGGAGATTCTCTGTTCCATGAATCTATCTATGAGTAAAAAAGGAAGTGGTCACTAAAAACTAAAAGATTGAAGATCACTGAGATAGATCATTCTGGTTTGCAGGTGGGGAGGGAGATTAGAGGGGAAAGGCTGAGAATGGACAGAACAATAGAGAAGCTTCTGCAAGTGACCCAGCAGGACACTGGCCTGGGACAGTGTACAGGGAGAGGAAGAGACAGATTTGAAGCATAGAGCTCCTGACTACAAGCCTAGTGTTCTACCTGGTGGCAGCACATCTTATCTACAAGTGTAGTACTTAATGAAGAAATCAACCAGCTCTTAGAGGGCAAGTCTTATACGCCCAAACACAGAAGCAATGGTAGAAGTTCATTGCCATCTTGAATTCTCCAACATTACAGTTACACTATTCAGAGCAGTAGTATGAGAAACTGATTTTTTCCAAGACCCAGAAGAGTGTGAAACTAGAAAAGGAGCCATATATTCTAGTAGAAGGAGACTGGACTTGGAGCCAGTTATTCATTCACTTATTCATTCACTCAACACACATTTGTGTGAAGAACTGTTCTAAATACTGGCGATCAATCAATAGAATCAATCTATTGAATAGTTAATTCAATAGAACTAACAAAAATTCCTGCTTTCTTGGTGCTTATGTTCTCATAGAAAGAGGAAAAATAAGTAAGTGAAACATACAGTATGCTGGAAGAGAATTGGTGCTATAAAGAATAATAAGGTTGGACAGGTGGGAATGGTGAGGTATAATTTTTTTAAGGGTTGTCAGTCAAATCCTTATGGGAGGGTTAACATTTGAGCAAAGACTTGAAGGAAGTAAGATAATGAGCTGTGCATACTTCTTGGGGAAGAGCATCCAGACAGAGGGAGGAGTGAGCACAAAGGCTCTGAAGTAGGAGAATACCTCGAATATTCAGGAATAGTTAGGAGGCCATGTGGCTGAAGGAAAGTAAGCCCGGGGAAATGTAACAGGAGATGAGGACAGGGAGGGTTTGGGGACAGGCTGCACAGTGTCTTGAAAGGACTTGGGCTTTTATTCTTAGAGAAATGGAAAGCCTTTAGAGGGTTTGGGTCAAAGGGGTGACATGCTGTAACTTGAGTTTTAAAAGGATCATTTTAGCTGATATGTTGAGAACACTAGCCTATAGGGCAGAAAGGGCTGGGGCAGATAAATGTGTGGAAGGCATTTGCAAGAAATAAATCCAGGTAAGAGAAGAAGGTAATTTGAGTCAGATACTAGCAGGACAGAAGGGAAGAAGTGGTCGGATTTGAGGTGTTTTGTAGCCAAGTATTTGAATGTGAAGTGTGAGAGAAAGAAAGGAAATAAGAGTAACTCCAATGGTTTGGGCTTGGTAGGATGGAATTGCAAGACTGGGGTAATGAGTATGAGTAGCTCAAGTTTCTGTGGGTGGATCATGAATTCAATTTTTGACATGGGAAATTTAAACAACTTTTAGAATTTCAAAGTGGAAATCTTAAGAAGACAGAGAAATAAATGGGCCAGGAATTCAGGGGAGTGGGTTGGGTTGATGATGCACCTTGGGGGTTTTCACTAGCGAGATGCCATTTAAATCCATGAGATTGGATGAGATTTCTCAAGAGAATGAGTGTAGCGGAAAAAGAGCAGAGGTCCAAGGGCTGAAGCCTGGGGAACACCAGCATGAGCAAGTTAGGGCCATGAGGAGCAACCAGCAAAAGAGATTGAAGAGAGGACAATGTGGTGGGAGGAGAACCACAGGGTCCTGTATCCTGGAAGTTAGGTGAAGAAAATGGGGAGTGAGAGTCACTGGTTGTAGGTAAGTGCTGCAGGTGTTCCAGGAAGAGCATTTGAAGGCTGAGGATTGACCCCTGGGTTTGACAACACGGAGATGACTGGTAACCCTAAACGGAGCATCTTGGTGGAAGAGGATACAAAAGCCTGGCTGAAGTCATACTTGCTGGGCTCTTATTACTATTACTTATTACTTATTACTAACATGCAGAGTGACAAGTGAGGGGATTTGAATTAGAAAATCTCCGCAGCTCCTCTAGCCCTAAATTTGTAAGATTTATGATCATTTTAATGGATTAGTTTCTCAGGTTTGTTTGTTTGTTTCTCATGAAATGGAGACACAAAAGTATTTGGAATCTGAAACTTGAGTGTGAGACTTCTCTTTTTGGAGAGTGAGAAAAATGTGTGTGGAAATAGAGGATGTTCAGCAGGCTGACTTTCAGGTCTTATGTGAAAGAAGCCAGTTAGTTCATTGTTTGTTCTGAGACACTCTAACGCACACGTGTGCTCACACATGCACACAGGTGTGCATGCACACTTGCACACACACATTTTCTGACTTTTCCCACAAGGAAAAACACTTCAATTATATTTGTATTTTTGTTTTTGTTCTGTGTGTAATATTGATCCTATTTAATTAAGATTTCCAGACTCTCGTTAAATAGAATTTGTTTTGGTAATTTCCTGAAAGTGGACCTTTACGCTTTGTTAACTCCCCCTTTCCCATGGATGCACCAACCTACTACCACCTGGTGGTAGCAAAAATACTACAAAATTGAGCAAAAGAGGAAAAAGCAAAGGAGGAGCCTTTCTTAGTTTGTTGCTCCCAAGGATTGGTCCTGGATCTTTCTGGGCAAAATTGACTTCATAATATCTCCAAGGCCACTGAGGCTATGAGATGTGCACAGCCCCGTGGAGATCTGACATCTGGGACTTGGCCTGGGGTCATTATATCCAGAGCCGATGAAAGCCAGACATACCAACTATTTACCAAATATTTCTAGGGGTGTGGACTAGGTAAGTGAGGTCCATTAAATTAAACCTAATTTTCTAAAGCTACTTAAACTAAGAAGTTATCTATGCAAACATTGTTTTTAAAAGTACCTTTTTGAAGACATACTTTCAGAAAACTGTTTTTTAGTAAAGGTTGGGTTTTGTATTTGTAAGGTCTTCCATCTGTAGCAGAGACAAACTGTGAGCATATCTGGTTGCTAAGGGATATAAACTTCTTTAAATTATCAGCAAACACAATAGCTAACAACTGGATTCCTACATGAATTGAGAAGATTCTGCTATCCCTGGAGAGTAAAAAACAAAGCAAAAAGAAAAAAAAAGAAAGAAAAACCCTTTAATTTGAAAAGAAAAAAAAAGATAGTTACTGGGATTTATTCTGCTGATGCAAAGACATGCCGATATGACTATACTTTCTTTGTGTTTCCAAAACCGCAGGGAAATCTGGAAGCAGCTCTAAGTAAGGAATAATAAAAGATAACAGAAAACTGCCAGATTTCTATCATTATAACACGCTATCCTGTCTCCTCCCCTGATTTTTCTGAGCCAGCCTGGAGCCGAGGATATGACTTATAGGACAGAGAGAGCCAGAGTAATGGATGACACCAAGGAGAAGAGAGATTTTCCCCAAAGATGTCTGTATCATTGCCCTGAACAACCAAAGGATTCAACGTCAGGTCCAATGAGGATGATAGATATTGGCGTTTCTCTTAATAAAAGAAGTGACTAAATATCACATGAATTAAAATCATTTTAAGGAGTAACTCTACCTGGATGTTTGTTTCTTAAAATCATTCTATATAAATGTATAAAGGTTTAAAATTGTACTATATAATGTTGGGGTAGCAATTTTAAGTGAGAAGAAATGGATAGGACTCAACTAATAATGGAGACCTGCACATATTATGATCCAATTTTTTGACATAAGAAGACATAAGGAGCCATTAGGAGCCTGAAATGAACTTAGTTGAAGCGTCCAGCAGGCCAAGTAAATTTAGCAATAGAGATGTCAAATAATCAGTGATTTGGCTTGGGAAAGAAGGACATGTGGCATATTTGAATGATGTCACAGAGAGTGAAAGAGCTGATCTTCATAATCTCCTTCACATCAGAGTGGAGAGACTCAGAGTTAGACTGTGGGTCCTTTGGTTTACTCCTTACCACTTTAGATGCAAACTCCAGGCTAGAGAGAGAGAGAGAATTAGCTACCCCAAGTATCAAGGGAATTAGTGTAGCAGAACTGGGACTAGAATCTATGTCTTCCAGGCTGGCATTCATCCCAATGCCTCAATGGCATCTTTCAGCCCTCTGTGAATTGAGGACTTAAGGGGTATGTCTGAATAAGGAGCTTTGATAGACAGGGGCAGAGAAAACTACTGTGAAGGATGTGCAGGGCAGGGGCAGGTAGGTAGATAAGAAAGAACCTTCAGCTCTGCCATATTGATTTTACAACATCCAAATAAGCACCATTGGTTTACCTTTGGAAAACAGCTTTCTTTTCCTTCTCTTTCTTCTGTCATATTCAGTCTCATGGCCTCACCTCTCATGTCTAGATAGAAGATCCCCAAATCACTGCCTTCAATTTCTTCCAGTCTCCTGTTACATATTTCCAATTGCCTCCTCCATTCCCTTTAGCATGACAGACTGAGGACGCTCATACTTTACTCTCTTTACTTCAAAATGACTGTATTGGTTCCATCACCCTCCCAGACATCCAGATTCAAACTTTTAGTATTACTTTTACTTCTTTCTCTTCCTTGCAAATCCCGAATGAGCTGCAGTCTGTTTGCACACCAACAGTGCTATCTTTTGTCACCATCGCATCTCTTGCCCCTGCCCCCTCTTCTCTAACCGCTCTTAGCTTAGGCCCTCATTGCCCTGTGCCAAACTTTTTGTGATGCCCTTCCTCTAGGCTTTTAGTATCCAATACTCTTTTATCAGTATTATCCTCCAAAATCTCAGACTTGGTTATGTCACTCTTCTTTTGAGAAAGGCTTCAGTGGCTCCTGTTGCCTATAGAATAAAGTTCAAATTTCTTAGCCTAAAATTGAACCCTCCACCACATCTCCCATCCTATTTTTCCATTATTTATCTTCATACAGGGACCATTCCAGTTAATTTTGCTAGATTTGGCTGTGGGCTAACCCTGTATGTGGTAACCATCTGGCCCTTGCATATGCATATGCTTTCTCTTTCCTGGTTTTCTTTCTTTCCAATGCCAGCCCTGGGAAATTTTAAACCTACCTATATTTTCACTTTTCAGTGCATATTTCAAGCCCACCATGATGCCCAAGGAACCTTTATTTTTCCCTAGCTAAAAAGGATTCTCTCTTTTGGCTTTCTCCCAAACTATTCTCTTTCTAAATCTTCACTTTTCACTTTCTATTAGGTATTATTATTCCTGAAGTTTAAATCCCTAATAAACTATGAGCTTCCAAAGGGTAGAGACAGATTTAATTTACTCTCACCTAGTGTGATACCTGGACATCACACTAAGCAGGTGCTCAATGCATATTAGTCGAATGAATGAATGAATGAACATTAATGAGCAAACTCCTGAAGACAGTGGGCAGATGGGGCTTGAATGCTAGTGAAGAAGTGTGGATTTGGAATTTATCCATCTACTACTGACAGAAGAATTACAGAAGGCTTTTTTTTGTTATTGTTGCTTATTTTGTTTGCCTTTATTTTTTTTTTAAGAGTAGCTGAAAAGGTGAGATCCAGGTCTAAGACAAGGGAAACTGCATGCAGAACATGGCCCGGGTTCAGAAGGACCCAGTGGAAAAGGAAATTGAAAGAAGAAGGATATACAATATCCTTGAGGAGAAATTTATGCAGACCCAGATTTGAAGTCAACCTCTGATTATCTACTATTTATATATTTTAAAGAAATATGCACAAGATTTTAGTGCTTCGTTTTTTGCTTGTCTTTCAAGATATGCATGAGCCAGCACAATCCAGGACTTGATTTACCTTTGCTGATTCGGCTTCTTTTCTCTGAGCTTATTTATGGCTGGGAGAGAAGCATTGTGTCCTTGCTGATAGAGGACACCAAACTGTATTTTCAGCTCAGCCACAGAGTTGCTGTGTGACTCCTAGGAGGTTGGTTTCTTCCCCAGATGCCAAGTTTTCCTGAACTCCAGGAAATGAGGACCATGTGTGAGAGGTAGAGTCCTAGACTGGAGCTTTTTCAATGTTAATGTACATACAGTCTCCTGGGACTCTCGTTAAAAAAGTAGATTCTGTTTCAGCGATTCTGAGGGGGCGCCCAGGTCTCTGTGGTTAGTCTAACAAGCTCCCAAGTTGACTGCACCAAAGAGAAGAGTCCTGGACTTTTAGAGGCAGAAGGAACCTTAGAGTTGAGCCAAGCCAGTAGTTCACGGCCCAAGCAATCATTATAATCACACGGGGAGCATTTTAGAATACCGAGACCCAGGAAGGGGCCCTAACAAGTTGAGTTTTCGGGAAGCTCCCTACCTCATTCTGATGGGCAGCTGGATTTGAAAACCACAAATACCATCTGATTGCCCCCTAGCAGTGGCAAAACTGAAGCCCAGAGATTCCCTGAATTCCGTGAAGAGGATTCTGCTAATATGGGAGGTATTTTCCTGGAAAAAAAATAAAAATAACCCCTAGACATTTTGCTACCTTAGGTGAAAGTTCCCCTTTAAAGCTGCAGAAATAACTGGATCCTGTATATAATTTGATTCTTAAAAGCTGCTAACACAGAAAACCAATTTTGGGGGCCTTTTTTAGAATGATAAATACTCTAGATTATTTTAGTTTCCTCCTAATGGTAGAGGGTGGTGGTGGTAAGGAATGGCTATTAAGCAATTATGTTATTCAAACACATCATCATTATTATTACCGTGATGAGTGGACTCATTATAATTGAACAATAAAAGCATGAATGACTTTGCATTGTTATTAGTGTCTGTCTCGGGGCCCCTGCCTTTCGCAGGAGTTCTTGCGTCAGCAGACATGATTCACGATGTACCGTACTTACAGTGCTAAACTTGCAAGCCATTGCATTGGCTTCCAGAGTCTAATGCAGTCATCTTTTCTTTCCCCGTGCCGACCTATTGTTCTCTCAAGATTTTCACCCTTCCCCCCACCCCTCCCACCCCAGATAACCTAGTCTTGGGAAGACTGTGATTTCCCTGCCTCCATTCTTGTTCCTTCATCCCTTGTTTCACATGCCCCCTAATGACGAACAGGATTGTGAACTGGCATTATAATTTCCTTGCTTCAAACCCACTAATGGCTGCCTGTTTCTTTCAGGATAAAATTAAAATCTTTGGCAAGGCTTCTCAGGCCCTTAGTACACGGTACCACTTCCTTTCATCAGCCTTGCTACCAGCCATTCTTTCTCTCCCTCTCACCATACTGTTTTGGGCTTCTGGAATGTTCTCAAGTCTCCAGTTTCTGGAATGTTCTGACGTAAGGACTTTATACATTGTTCTTCTCCTGGCTTATAAGATGCTTTTCCCAGCTATGTCCTCCACATCCTTCAGCTCTCAGCTAATATTTCTGTTTCTCGAGCATACTTCCCAGACCACCAGACTAACATGGAAGAGACTGACGCCCAGTCAGTCCCTTCCATAACACCCAGTGCTTGTCCATTGGTAACAGCTGACTACACCAGTGATTACTTGCTCAATATCTTTCTTTCCTCACTTATGATGAGTCCCAAAAGTATGTGACTGTCGTTTTGAAGCTAATTCCTCATTGTCCAACACACATCTGGCTTGATAGTTCTATGTCAGAGAAATGAGTGTTAAGAACGCACCCGGCAACTGAACTGACCATCCAGAGTCATAAGGACCTAAGAGCAAACAAGGCACTGTGCCTCCCCTTATATAGTTCCCTGAGTTAAGCTGCTTCCTTCCTCCTCCCAGTAGCCACATCTCTCCATCCTCCTTCCTCAAAATATGTTTCAAAAGACTTAAAGTGATTAAAATATTTTATCCCTAAATCGGATATCAGAACCCAGCAAACTGGATCTTTGTTTCCCAGCCCTGCTGCTACAGTGTTAGCCTAGGCAGGTACACGGTGACGCTGCACAGTGCCCAGGACGGTAGACACGCTGTTGAGGACGCTGTTGGCCACTCCATGTCCCCTCTGGAAAGCCCACCCAGGAAACAGCTCCTGTAGATTCCAGTGCCAGGAGGAATGTCACTTCCTGTGGCAGCTGTTGAGGATTCTCCTTATACCCCTGAATGTGTGAATCCCATTTTTCTCTCTTAGCTATTGCTGCCAGGAAGCTCAGAGCCACAGTCTCAGCAGCTCTGGTCCCCATGGGGGCCCGTGGCCCACACTGTTGCAATATCGCTTTGCCCTGGTCTTGATTTTCTGTTCTGAATGTATTTCTCTGCTCTTGATTGAGTCAATTATTTATAGCTTTCTATTTTAGAGTATGAAATCTCGTAAGCTTCCTCAGATCCATCGTGGAATGAGGCATGGAGATACATGAAAGGAAGAAATTCATGAGGCTCTGAGGTACATTCCCTTTAAAGTGTAGAGGGTTCCTTTCTGGGACCGATTCCGGGAGGAGGAATGAGCAGAGGAGAGCCCTGCCGGCCAGGTGTTCCTCAGCTCTGCAATGACATGGCAGGGCTTCTAGGAGAAAGGACCATCTTGGAACAGCTTATGGACATGGTTTTGTTTCTGATCTCTCACCAAAGCTACCTTCAAGTGACCCAGGAGTGTGAGTGGCTCTGTCCTCTCTTTGGGGTTTCAATCCTTTTTTGGGGAGTGGTGGAATAGAGTGACCCTTGGAATCTGTCCTCAAATTCTATGTGAAAGCTAGATTTCCACTGGCATAAGGTCTTCTCTTCTAAGGTCAGAATTAGAGGATTTTGTAAGCAAGACTAATTATAGCTACTTTCCAATTCTTTTTAAGTATCTGACATTACAGTGGAAACCCTATTATTTTGGGAAGCTGCATTCACTTCTGTCTCTGAGAGGAGCAAGGATAAGCACGTGTTCCACATGGACTTCGGGCTGGATGCTTGCCCCTACCTCACATGCATGGATCTAACTCCTGTACCCATTCTGCAGAGCAGGCTCGTTCTCTGCCTTTTATGTGTGGGTGAAACAAGGCTTGGGAAGAGCGACTTGCCCAAGGTCACCTGGTTAATGAGAGGTAGTAGCAGCGTTATATCCAGATCTTCTGGCTTCAATGAGGCTCAAATCTTCTGTAGTTCAGTGAGAAGATCATGTGAGAGCAGGGGGAACTGATAGGGCAAAAATCAGGCAGCTCAACGAGTGGGTGAGGGGAAGAGCAGGGACATGCGCAGAGGCAGATGGAGGAGGAAGGGGAAAACCCTCATAAGAACCCAGCCCCTCACCTGGATGGCTCTGTTGGTTAAGCATCTGCCTTAGGCTCAGGTCATGATCCCAGGGTCCTGGGATAGAGCCCTGCATCAGGTTCCCTGCTTAGTAGGGAGCTTGTTTCTCCCTCTCCCTTTGCCTGCCGTTCTGCCTGCTTATAGTGTGTGTGTGTGTGTGTGTGTGAGAGAGAGAGAGAGAGAGAGAGAGATAAATAAATAAAATCTTAAAAAAAAAAAAAAGAACCCAGCCCCTGTCCTCAGTGAAGATGTCTCGGTCCCAACCCACTGCCTCTCCTTCCCCCATCCTGTCATCTTTGGTGTTCCGTTGTTGCCACAGACAAGTTCCCTGATGCTGTAGATGATCCCGGAATCATCATTCTTGTATCTCAGGAATGAGGTGTTGAGAGAAACAGATATATAGAAATCTCCACAGTGTCCTTCTGGGTGGTAGGTACTCCTTGAGAGTGAAGACCAATTAATTACTGAATATCGATATTGGTGACAGTTGCTATGTATTGAGATACTGTCATGTGCTGGATCCTTTAGAGGTATTATCTCATTTAAGCATCACAAGAGACTAGCATGGTAGACCTGATGATTTCTGCAGTGCAGAAGAGAAAGCTGAGGCTTACAGAGGTTGCCCACCGTCCTTCTGTTAGCAAGTACTGGCACCCCAGTTTCCTGCCTCCATTTCCCATCATCGCTGAAATGCCAGCCATGGTTGACAGAGTTCTTTTAGGATTAAGTTTGAGGTACCTCTTTAGGGAGAATGGATCAATAAAGAGGAATGTGTTTCACAGACTTCCATAAAGTTCTGATTTTTAAAAAATATTTTATTCATTCATTTGACAGAGAGAGAAAGGGAGAGAGAGAACAAGTGGGGGGACGGGAGAGGGAGAACCAGGCTCCCTGCTCAGCAGGGAGCCCGACTCAGGGCTTGATCCCAGACAGGACCCTGAGATCAAGATCTGAGCCGAAGGCAGATGCTTCAGGGCTGAGGGATCCAGGAGCCCCTGAAGTTCCGATTTGAACACTGTTCTCTTCACTCACTTCACTGACATGCACATTGATTTGTTTTCATGTTTATTTCAAAATTCTGTGTTGGGATTCATTCCCAGCTTCAGTTTTAATAGCAACCTCCAAAACCCTCAGTTTGTTTCTCAGAGTCCACAGTCTCTCATGGTTCGTCTCCCCCTCCAATTTCCCCTAACACCCCTCTCCTCTCCATCTCCCCATGTCCTCCGTGTTATTCCTTATGCTCCACAAGTAAGTGAAACCATATGATAGTTGACTCTCTCTGCTTGAGTTATTTCACTCAGCATAATCTCCTCTAGACCTGTCCATGTTGATACAAAAGTTGGGTATTCTCCTTTCTGCTGGAGACATAATACTCCACAGTGTATATGGACCATATCTTCCTTATCCATTCATCCGTTGAAGGGCATCTTGGTTCTTTCCACAGTTTGGCGACTGTGTATATTTTTAATTAAACTTTTTATTTTTGAGATAACTATAGATTCACACACTGTTGTAAAAAATAATATAGAAGATTCCATTTATCCTTTCCCCAGTTTCTGCTAAGGGTAACATTTTGTGAAACTTAAGTACAATATCACAACCAGGATACCGACGTTGATAGATTCAGATACAGAAGAGTTCCAGTGCCACAAGGATGTCTCGTACTTTTTATGGCCACACACATCCCTCCCTTAATGCTGGTAACTGCTAATCTGTTCTCCATTTCTATGACTGCATAATTTCAAGAATGCTATATAAATGGAGACATATGTTATGTAACATTTTGGAGATTGGTTTTTTTCACTCATTTTGAATTCTCTGGAGAGTCACCCAAATTGCTGCATGTATCGGTAGCTTATTTTTTGTTTGTTTGTTTTGTTTTGTTTATTATCATCACTGAGTAGTATTCCATGGTATAATGGAATTCATTTAACTATTACTATTAACTAATACAATTCACTTAACTCTTCACCCATTGAAAAACATCTGGGTTTCCAGTTTGGGGCTATTATGTATAAAGCCACTCCAAAAATCCAAGTACAGGTTTTTGTATATGAAATGTCTTCATTTCTCTGGGATAAATTTCCACAAGTGCAATTGCTAGGTCCTTTGATTACGCATGTTTAGTTTTATATGAAATTGCCAAACTGTTTCCTGGAGCAGCCGTACCATTTTATATTCCCACCAGTAATGTGGAAGTGATACAGTTTCCCTGCATCCTTTCTAGGATTTGGCATTGGCACTTTAAAAGTTTTAGCCATTATGGTGAGCATGTAGTAATATCTCATTGTGATTTTCTTTTTTTTTTTT